>CAUYSK010048756.1:0-26950 GCA_963575035.1 Avahi laniger | reverse complement strand
GCCGCCATGCCCGGCTAATTTTTTCTATATATATTTTTAGCTGTCCAATTAATTTCTTTCTATTTTTGGTAGAGACGGGGTCTCGCTCTTGCTCAGGCTGGTCTCGAACTCCTGAGCTCAGAACGATCCGCCCACCTCGGCCTCCTAGAGTGCTAGGATTACAGGCGTGAGCCACCACGCTCGGCCTTTCGATGTTTCATTTTTATAATTAAAAATATTTTCTAAGTTCCACTGTGGTTTGTATGGTATTGTTCCATTAACCCAAGTTGCTTTGGAGTACGTTTTGTAGTTCCTAAACACATGGGATTTTCTAAACATTCTTTCCTAGTTTACTTTAATTATGATCACAGAATATTGCATATAGTCATAATCTTTGGAATCTTGTTTAGACTTGCTTTATGGTATAGCATACGGTCAATTTTTGTAAATGTTCCACATGTATCGTGACAAAAATGTATTACGCATGTGTTGAGCACAGTAGTCTATACATCTTGACTAGGTCAAGTTTAATTATATTGTATTTTCGGTAATCCTGCCAACTTTTTTTGATTGTGTAATTTTCCTCTGTGATTATAAATTTCTCTATTTTTTCCTTGTAGTTCTCTGATAAATTTAGAAGTTATGTATCAAATTCTATGAATCTAGAATTGTAAAATCTTCCTGGTGAATTAGCCCTTTTGTCATTATCAACTGACCCTAAGTCTTTTGCCTAAAATTCTGTTCGATATTAAGTCACAGCAGCTTTCTTTTGGTTAGTGTTTATACATCTTTTTATAACCTTCCCTTTTATCTTTTTGTATCTTTGCATTTTATGTGTATCCCACATATATTAATAATTGGGTTGTGTGTATCTGATGATGTTTGTCTTTTATTCGAGGATTTAGTCTATTTACATTTAATGTAATTTCTTGCTTTTCTTGCTTTTTTGACACATGGTTTCACTCTGTCACCTTGGCTAGGGTACAGTGATTGTCATCATGGCTCATTGCAACTTCAAACTCCTGGGCTCAAGCAATCTTCATGCCTGAGCCTCCTAAGTAGCTGGAACTACAGGTATGTGCCACCACACCCAGCTAATTTTTCTTTTTTTTTTGTTTTAGAGATGAGGTCTCACTCTTCCTGGTCTCAAACTCCTGACCTCAAGCAATCTTCCTACCTCAGCCTCCCAAAGTACTAGGATTACAGGCATGAGCCAACATGCCTGGCCCAATTTCTTGCATTTTATTTCATTTTTTTTTTTTACAGATGGGGTCTCACTTCGTTGCCAGGCTGGAGTGCAGTCGTGTGATCATAACTCACTGCAGCCGCAAACCACTGGCTCAAGCAATCTTCCCATCTCAGCCTGAAAATAGCTGGGACTACAGGTATGCGTCACCATGCCCAGCCTAATGCAATTTATGATACATTTGGATTTAACTGTACCACCTCACCAACTGTTTTTCTACATGCCATTTTTTCTTTGTTATTTTCTTTCTTGCTTTCCTTTGGGTTGAGTGCGTTTTTTTCTCTATTATTCCATTTTGGTCTCATTAGCTTGGTAGTAATTTACAAATCATTTAGAATGGTTACCCTAAATATTGTAACATGCAACTTTGAATATTCAGATATAAAACTCCAGCTTAATTTTTTCTCAGATATAAGGACATTAAAACATTTAACTCCATTTATCTCCCTCCTGTCTTATATGCTATTGTTTTCATGTACGCTAGTTCTTTGTTTTTTAAAACCGTTAAGACATTACTTTCGATTGAAAATCACTATTCATTTAAGCCACATATTTACCCTTTTTGCTCATCATTCCTTCTTGCATCTCCAAGGTCACATCTCCAAATGTTTCAGAGGTAACATTTTCCCTCCGTTAAAGACAATTTTCTTGTGTAAGGTTTGCTAGGGAAAAATTCTCATTTTTTGTGTGGAATTTTCTTATGTTTACCTATTGCATCCTTATTTTTAATAAGTTTTGTTTTTTATAGAATCTAGGTTGGCAGTTATTTTGTCACTTTGAAGACGCTATTCCATTGTCTTCTGATTTCCACTGTTCCTATTAAGAAGTCAATTGTCACTTTTGGTCCTTTAAAGGTAATATGCCTTATTTCTTTCCTTCACTGTTTCAGATTTTTTTTTCTTAGTTTTCAACAATATTAGTAATACACAGGATTTTCTTTGAGGTTTGTGGGACTTTTGAAATCTGTAGCTTGATGATTTTCCTAAATTTTAGAAAATCTTTAAGCCTTAACTTCAGATACTCTCTACTTCTCTTTCTGGGACTCCAGTTGCTGTAATGTTAGCCTTTCTCTCTTTTACATTGTTTTCCATCCTTTTGTCTCTGTATGCATCATTCTTAATTTTTTTCTTCTGTCCAATTTCTCTTCAGCTGTATTTCATCTGTTGTTAAACTCATTCACCAAATTCTTAATTTTAGCTATTACATTTTTTTCTTAGAATTTCCATTTAATTCCCAGTTAACTACTGAAATTTTCAAGCTTGTCTTTTTTCCTCAAGTCACTTTAAATCCATGAATGTCTAGGAGCTTCATGTGGTGCCTGCTAACTCCAGAATGGGGCAGACTTATCGACCCAGTCACAAGCAGTGCTGGACCAGGGCAGGGACCAACCACGTAAGACTTAAGAATATACAAGGAAAGAACATATACAGTTGACCCTTTGCCATCATGGATTCAACCAGCCATAGACTGAAAACATTAAAAACTTGCATCTGTACTAAACATATACAGACTTTCTTGCTTCCCATTAGTCCCTAAACAATACAACTATAACATTTACTTATGTATGACTATTACAAGTAGAGAGTATTTAAAGTATATAGGAGTATGTGCACAGGTTTTATGCACGTTACCAAAAGCTCGGCATTTGTCCTCGAGGCCACATCAGAAGAGAACAAACGGTTTGAGAAGCAAAGAAAAGTTTTATTACTTTGCCAGCAAAGGAGGATGGAGACTCCTATCTGAAATTCCATCCTCCTAACCAGAAATACAAAGCTTTTAAAGGGAGGCCATCCAGCTTCAGGCAACTGCTATTCAACTACAGTTGATGATTCTGATCTTCCCACATCCACTGAAGACACTCCCATGACCTCCACCCATGACCTTTCTTTACCAGGTCCAGGCCAGGCCATCCCCTGTTGCCTAAATAACAAGAGGCTTACCCTGTCCCTCCCAACCACTGGCCTGAAGCAGGGATACAGATTTTAGTTCTAAAAAAGGAGTGGAGGATGTTTTAAAGGGACAGAAATATTTTTGCCATTTTTAAGGCCATTCCCTCTTACATATTCCCCACTGTCTATATTTCCCTTCCATATCTATGGGAGGAGGGGTGACTACTGTTACACATAGCACACTGTTTTATATCAGGGACTTCAGCATCTGCAGATTTTGGTATCCACAGGATGTCCTGGAACCAATCCCCCAAAGGTACTGAGGGATGTCTGTACTCTCTGAAAGCAGATTTACTCCCAAGAGGAAGAGAAAATTAATCTGATTATCCTCATTTGCTACTACCAGATATCCTAAGATCATTCTTTTTTGTGTTAAATTCTGTTTGGAGATTATCATGCCGGTAACTTAAGTGTCTGCTTAGCCCCACATGGGCACAGACCTCTGGCTACAAATTCTCAGGGGGGAAAAAAACAACCCTTTTTTTCCCCACTCTACCAGAATCTAGGCCAAGTCAGCCAAGTTTTCTCATAGTCATTCTTTACTATGGGCAGTTTATTCTAATCTATTCTTTCTCTGAATAGGGTAGCTCTTCAAGATGCTACGTATGCAGAGGTTTCAGGGCTTTAAGTACCATCCCATTGGAACAGATGATGAGAAATCACTAAAAGATACTAAGCAACTGAATAAAAATGATTATATTTGATGAAATACTTACTGGTGTTACACAGATAAATTATTCACCCATACCCTCAAGCAGCTTATATTCCAGCAGAGCAGTGCTTCTTAACTGGGGGCATACCCCCACCCAGGGGAATCTATGGCAACGTCTGGAAAGATTTTTGATTGTCACAACTGGAAAGATGCTGCTGGCATCTAGTGGGTAGAGGACAGAGATGTTAAACATCCTACAATGCACATGGCAGTCCCCTACAAGATTTATCCTGCCAAAAATGTAGCAGAATAACAGACACAAATAAGCACAATAAAACACATATTAGTCTGTACAATGTACAGGAGAGCATGGACGTGGGCAGGGGAATCCATGAAACACTACAATGGGCATCTAAAGCTTAAACTGAGTTGGAAGTAAGGATGATTTCGGGAAGTATGGGATCAGGGAGTATGGGCACTATGAGCATGAATATGAAAAAATGAGATATATTCCCCTACATGTTTGGGGAACTACAAATAATTTGGTATAACTAACACATAGGGGCAGATCAGGTAAGTAGAGAGTAATAGGGCAAGAGGAGGCTAAAAGAAGTCTGCAGCCAGATCATAAAAGGCTTTAGTACTAGATGAGTGTGGACTTTACCCGCTAAGTAGAGACGGGAGGAGGTTGATAGTCAAGGTTAATAAAGAGTAAACAAGAGGAAATTTATTTTAGCAATTTTATTTTGGCAACATTATGGAGAATGGTTTGAGGGCAAAATAAGGTAAAGACCAATTAGCAAACCGTTGGCATAATCCAGGCCAGAGAAGACTGGAAACAGAATCAAAGCACTGAGAACCAATACAGAATGATGGATTTTTAAAAAGTACTGTAGCCAGCCTTTAGTGAGTGAACATGAAGAGACGAAATAAGATCTAATTGCAGTTTTCAAGCACCACTCACAGAGATAGAGTACAGGAGGAGAACACTTAGAAAAAAGATAATGAGAGATAATGCCATCCCATTTAGATAGCTTATAGTGAAAAATCTATGCAAGTATATAGATGAGATTACTGTTAGAGCATTTATCAGCAATATCTGTGTTCTTGTGTTTTAAGCTCTGATTATCACCCTTTAACAACAATGGAAAATGTTTTTAAAATCTTTTTCTTCTATATCATATTTTTATATGCATATTTATTTAACTTCTTGATATTTACTCCTACATTTTCACTAAAATAAGGCAAACACAATGTCTTTATTATTTAAGCATTTGTTTAATGTCTTAAAATTCAAGGCACTTTGCATTTTTTAAAGATAAAAGATTAATAAAAGTAACTTTATCTTTCAAATACACCTTCATAAGAACAAAGTATAAGAGTGGTAAGCAGCCTTCCTTAAACAAAATCAGCACTTACAATAAAACTAAAGGCTTCCATGTACAGCTAATTCAGAAATAATGCCTAAAGGCATGAAAAAATGGTTTATTTTAATACAATAAATCAACTATTTACTGGCCCTTAATAATGAAATTTTCAATATGCCATTTAAAATAAACTATCCTCAAAAATAAGGTTAATCATTCAAAAATATATAATCAAATATTATCTAGTTAACAAGATTTACCTCAAATATATCAGACAAAAATGTACAATCAGCAAAATAAAAACCAGCAAAGCAATTTGCATCTGAAAGCCTGATGTTCTGATCCACTGGATATTTTTTCTAAGAATAACCATATAAACAAATCTTTTGAGCACTCAGCATGTTAGAAGTAAAACTACCTATGTATAATTATTAACTTTCAATAATATAACTCATGCGTGAACACCAATACAATACTTTAGCAATCGTCTTATGTGAAATGATTAGTGGAAAACAAATTTCTCAACAAAGGTGGGTCACCAAATTCCTTCATGTAACAGTTACTATAAAAAAAATTTACCTTATTAAAAAAGTCTACACATACAACAAACATGATTAAATATTTTAAAATTAAACTGAAAAAAAGCTATGAAACTTCATTTGTCCTTTTCACAAAAAGAAAGTTTCTAAAATAAAATTGTGAATAAATTTAATTCTAAGTATTCCTTGTTGTTTTGAATTGTTTTCTAATACTGTTTTATTAAATTATTTACTCAACCTCTTCTTTAGATTCTCAAGGTGTTCCATATTAACATCTTGTAATGCCAGTACAATTGCTTTAGACAAGGAAGGATTAAATGAAATAGTCATTAGGCAGCACAAATCTATTAGATCTCTCTGACATTTCTGCAAACCTTTCAAGAACTTTTGGTATTGAAGAGGCTCCTTTTTTAGTTGTTTCATTTCTGGTACTGAGAACCCTATCAGACTAGTAAGGATTTCATCTACAAATTCTACATCTAGATATGCAGTACCATCAGAAACCTTTGCAGTTATACTCCAAATGCCACCAGAACTTGAGAGATTTCCAGTTAAAGTTACAATAAATGCTTTGACTTTCACTGTTGTAACTTCCTTTAGTTTGCTGGCCGTCAGAACAGACAAATAGATAAAGGGTGGAGAATGCAAATCCATGGCAGTAGAAAGATCAGTGTTATTCTCTGATGATCTTAAAGAACAAGTCTGTAAGTGGTGCTCATTTTCATTAGAAACTTGTGAATTCCTTTTTGGTATATAGTTGACAAGCTCTCTATTTAATACTTTATTATTTAAGGAATGTCCATCTGAATTGCTAATGCTTTGTTTTATTTGGTTATCTGTCTCTGAGTTCTTATCTTTATTCATAAAATCATGGGTTAGGGGTACATTACGATGAATTAAAAAAACACTATTGTTTTGGTATATAGCAGACAGACGATCAAAAGACTTACCTTCGTTAGTCATTTGTTCAGATACATTTTTTTCATTCCAATTGTTTCCAGTTTTGCAAGTTGAAGAAAAATTATTCATAGTAGTAGGGTTGTTAACACTCACTATACTTTTATCTGTGATTCTGTTCAAAGTCAATGGCTGCAATTCTTTAGTTTTCATCTGCTCTTGCTGGACAGTTTCTTCTAAAAGCAAGGCCTCTTCCAATGAAAAGTCATCTAATTCCCCATCAGTGAAATGCATAGATTGGTGGGGTGGTTTTTCCTTTGGTCTTGGAGAACTAACAAATCCTGGTTCAAAATTTGACTGTCTTGTGGAAACAGTATTTGAGGAACTACCTGTGTTGAAATATCTTCTTTCCAAGGAGGTTTCAATATTTGCTGTAAGCTCATCATTTTCATCGAGACTTGCCAAGAGTTCTTCATCAGAAGGTCCTAATGCAGTATCTAGAACATCTGCAACTTTGGGGATGTTTTGGTTAGAATTATTTGGCATGACTGAAATGATAGGATCAGGTTCCCCAATTAATCTTGCAAGTACTTTTTCTTGTGCATATTCTTCTAAAAGAGCATCTACTTCACCTCCCAACACCTTCACATTTTCTGGTTTCAATAACAGAACACCAAGACGGAAAGAAATGTTTCCATAAATCAAAATTTTTGTACCTGGAGGAAGGTCATCATGAAGAGCTGGAATAGACTGATACTCCATTCCCTGCATCTGTACAATTCCATCAGTTAGCTGTAGCATCAACATTCGTGAAGGCTTTGCTTCCCAGGGCTTTGGGGTTACTTGTGTCTCGGCTGTAACTAGATCATTCTTTGTATTCTTTCCTCTCAACTTCTGTATCTGGGAATATGCGGGCTGACTTACATCAACCAAGGAATTAATCTGCAGAGCATAAAATCCATTCAGTTCTCCTTTTGGAATTTCTAAAATGCCGTCAGGTAAAAGAGGATGCTCCAAATCTCTCAGATCAGTAAGGAGCCATTGCTCAAACACTTGTTTATTCATTTGGGCCTGACTCAAATTAACATTATTATTTTCTTCTTGGATCCAGTTAATACAAGCTTCCAGCCACATGAGAGGTACTTTAACATGCCATGTGGCTAAAAGCCAGGTTTCAACTCTCAATGCAATACTAGTTACACTCATTTCTTTTAAATAAAAGAAATAATATGCATCTATTACCTGAAAACAAAGAACAAAAAAAGTTATGATAATTCATTTAAATACATTTAAATACAGCCTCTATAATTCTCTACATTGCCCAAACAGGAATAACCACACTTTCTCTCTTCAGCATCTTAAAAATCTTTGACTTTCTACGTGGCCAAAGTTCAAACACCACAAGTAATCAGATGGTGTAATGAAAAAAGTAAAAGCCTTGAAACAGATATACCTAGGTTTGAAAGTTAGCCCTGTGAAGTTACAAGCTGTGTGACCTAACATAAATTTCTTAACTTCTCTAACCCAGTTTTTTCATCTGTAAAATGTCAATACCACCATCTCTCTTACCACGTTGTCATGAGGATTACATGAATAATATTTGTAAAGCATAATGTCAGATCTATAAAAGACATTCAGTAAATAGTAGTCATAGTAGTCCCTCTGTATCCATGGGGAGTATGTTCCAAGATCCACAGTGGATGCCTAAAACCCTGGTTCTTACCGAACCCCATATACACTATTTTTTTTTGATCTGATAACTGACCAGCTACTAAGTGATTAATGGGTGGGTAGCATCAACAGCGTGGATATGTTGGCCAAAAAGATGATTCATGTCTCAGGCATGATTTCATCAGCCTACTCAGAACAACTCAAAATTTAAAATTTATGAATTTTTTATTTCTGTAATATTTCATTTCATATTTTCAGACCACAGTTGACTGCAGGTAAATTAAACCACAGAAAGTGAGATCACGAATAAGAGGGGACTTACTGTATTATTATATTAATGTAATAATTATATTCTAATCATTTAAAATTCAGTTAAGAAACAATGTTCACTGAACAGTCTTGTCACATCTAGAACTAACTCTAACTATAATTTAACTCTATTAAAACTTATACCACTGTGTTTGGTCAGTTAGCACTTAAATATGGGTGGCCTAAGGATAAAATTATAACAAATAACAGTGGACTCTAAGCTGATGTAAAGCATCTTGTTTGTTTGACTAAATATTTTCAATAGTCCTGCCAGGCAAATCTTCCTTGATTTTCTCAGTATGATAAAACAGTAGCAAAACACTAAAGACTAATCAACCACATGCTCACATAAGTATAATCTGTTCCTTCCACAAATCGAGGTATCTAAGAGGTAGAATTTGTTAGAGTTGTAATACACCTATAAGAAAACTTACCACATGAAACAGCAGCATAGAATTTGATGACAGAATTTTGGAACTGGTTGTTCAGTGGAGTACTTGATACCACTATTGCTCAGAAATGGCTGGAAGATAAGACAAAAAGCAGTAAGAGTAATAAGATGAAGCTGTAGAAAGCAACACTGGCCTATTTTCATGAGTGCAAGAGTTTCATGCTATGGTTCTTAGGGATCCTGTTATCAACCAGAGTAGAGCAAAGACAATACAGAATTAAAACATAAGGTTTGGAGTGAGATAAACAGAAACAAGTGACCCTGAGAAAGTTAAACACTCTCTCCAAGCCTGTTTCCTTATCTACATATTTACCTCATGAGGCTACTGTGTAAATTAAAGAAGATAGGAGGTAGAGCATGTAATGTAGCAGTTTAGAGTACAACTCTGGTGCCAGACTATCTTTCACTTACAAACTCTGTGACCCTAACAAGTTACTCAACTTCAAGGTATCCTACTGATCTCGTTTGTAGAATAAGAATAATAGGATTTTCCTCAGAGGCTTATTATAAAGATTAAATCAATATGAAAAAAGCAGTACCTGGCACATAGCAAGAACTCAGTAAATGTAAACTATTA
Source organism: Avahi laniger (assembly GCA_963575035.1). Taxonomy (NCBI): domain Eukaryota; kingdom Metazoa; phylum Chordata; class Mammalia; order Primates; family Indriidae; genus Avahi; species Avahi laniger. Next base: position 17,313 of record CAUYSK010048756.1, on the reverse strand, counting down.
TTAGACTTAAAGTCCCTACTAGTACCTGGCAAGAAGCATTCCCTCAAAAATTGTAGTTATTGTTATTTTGGATTGAATGACTGGTTCCTACATTGGATAAAGTCCTAAATTGCTCTTAAATTAGTGAACTAAGACTTTTTTTCTAAGTTCTAAAACAAGAAAATAACACATCTACCAGAATTTTAGAAGCTTAATCCCTGAAAATGCTAATACAGCTCATCTTAAGCTACTGTTGTAACAACGAAACTATTTTACATTGCATCCCCCAAAACTGAAAGAAATGCAGCACATGCCTGAATAGAAGGAAACTAAAACTTCAGTTTATTGCTGATCCTAATGCTAGCAAGTTGAACATCTTTTCTTATTTCCCAGTGATATGTACTCCTTACCATTGCCTCTAAACTATTCTTCCTCTTTTGCTCTATATTTCTGTCCTAGTACATAATAAATGCTATATAAGTGCATTTATTATGCACTAAGATTAATATTTTTGGGCTGGGCATGGTGGCTCATGTCTGTAATTCCAGTACTTTGGGAGGCCGAGACAGGAGGATTGCTTGAGCCAAGGAGTTCAAGACCAGCCTGAGCAACATAGTGAGACCCCACCTCTACAAAAAATAGAAAAATCAGCCGGGCATGGTGGCACACACCTGTAGTCCCAGCTACCTTGGGAGCTGAGGCAAGAGGATCACTTGAGCACATCCTACCCCAGCAGTCTGAGGCTGCAGTGAGCTATGAAGATGCCACTGCACTCTATCCCAGGTGACAGAGTGAGGTCCTGTCTCAAAAAAAAATTATTTTTTAAATAGTCCATTAAAAGAGGATACAGAAGCACACAGCTCTCAGGAACCTATAAACAGTGGGTGTATTATTAATATAATTTAATGAATGGTTAAAATTTTTAAAAGTAGGGAAAGTTAAGGTCATTATAATTACATAACTGGTAGATCTTACATTGAAGAAAATGATTGAGAGTGTGTGTGTATATGTATATTTATTTATTTTATATTGAGAGATATTTAAAATTATATGTGAAAAACAACATAAAAATTCAGAGCTAGTGGTATCTGTATTATCATGTTGGTTGCAGCACTATTCACAATAGCCAAGATTTGGAATCAATCTAAGTGTCTGTCAATGGATGAATGGATAAAGAAATTGTGGTACACAATTTTGTGGTATAAAATTGTACACGATGGATTATTATATAGCCATGAAAAATAATGATAACCTACCATTTGCAACAAAATAGATGGAATTGGAGAACATTGTTTAGTGAAATAAGCCAAGAACAGGAAGAGAAATCTCACATGTTCTCACTCGTATGTGGGAGTTAATTATTAAAAATAGCTGATCTCATGGAGATAGGGAGTAGAATGATGGTTACCAGAGGCTGGAAAGGCAAGCAGGGAGGGGAGGATAAAGTAGGGATGGTTAATGGGTGTAAAACTATAGTTAGATAGAATGAACAATATCTGATAGCACAACAAAGTGACTGTAATCAACAATAAGGGTATATTTTAAAATAACTAAGAGTGTAATGGGAATGTTCCTAACACAAAGAAATGATAAATGCCTGAGGTGATGGATACCCCAATCACCCTGATTTGATTAATTTACATTGTATGCCTATATCAAAATATCACATGTACCCTATAAATACATACATTATGTACCCCAAATAATTAAAAATTAAAAAAAAAAATCAAAGTTAGGCACAGTGTCTCACTCCTGTAATCCCAGTGACTTGGGAGGCTGAGGCAGGAGGATCACTTGAGCCAAGGAGTTCAGGGCTGCAGAAAGCTAAACAAACAAAAAAACCTGAAAAGTAGGAAAGGACCCACCTGCTGTGATGAAAATAAACTATGTACGGTCAAATCAGCATATCTCTTTAACAAAGAAACAAAGAATCTCTACACCAGCTCTCTGATTTATCAAATGGAAATACTTACTACATTACTGTATATTATTAAGAAAAGCAAAATATAGGACAGGATACATAGTATGCTAAATTTTGTATACAAAATAGAAGAAAATAAGCACATTCTTATTTACTTGTATATATAAAACTTCTAGAAGAATATACAAGAAACTAGATAAAAGTTTAAATATCTAGCTACATTCAGTAACAAAAGTAACATCTTCATCAGTCAGGAACAGAGGAGAAACTTAGAGTGGTGAGTGGACACTAAAGCCATGTAGCCCCCAGAAAAACGGGACTTAGATAAAAACAGTGAGGCTAAAGTTACAAAGCTCCAAGAATCCAGCATGCCACACATGGAGAAGACCAGAATCAGACTCTTTGCTAGAACTGAGCCCCAAAAATGTTCCACCCAACAGCTACCTGTGGCCTGTGGAGGGAACAGAGGTACCCCAAGAATGAAAACTGGGCCTACATAACAAATATTACACATGTGCAGTCCAAAACTGAGCTATTCACATTATGTAAAAAGCCAAATCCCTAATTGAAACAGCTCACTTAGAGATATGCCGGCCAGAGTCAGGTGAAAGCAACTCCAAAACCACACAAAGGGGAAAAACACACATGGGAAATACTCCTATCCAACACAAATCCTCAAACCAAAATTATAACATACTTGAGGAAAATACTAACATGAGCCGTTATGAGCAGACACAACAAACAGAATTTATACCTGAAGAAATTTTTTTTAAATGAAGAATTTTAATTATTTTTATCTCTTTGATCATACTATACATAATTAAAAGTGGGATTAATATCTTCAAAGAAGAATAGAAAATTATATAATAACAGGGATTTACGAAAAGAAACTATTAGAAATCTTGGAAATGGAAAACAGTCTCTGAAATTAAAAACTCAATAGATAGGATAAACAGGTGACTAAGGACAAATGAAGAGAGAACTTACACATTGGAAATTACCTAGAACACACTACAAAGAAAGATTAACAAAGTAAGCAACAAGGTAAAAAAAGACTAAAAAGTAGGGAAAATAGGCTCCAAGAGTGAAATATTTTAAGTGCAGTTACAGAAGGAGAAAATAGAAATGAGTGGTAGAGGGAAATATTTTTAAAAAGATAATGGCTGACATTTTTCTAAAATTCAAGAAAGATAAGATTTTCTAAGTTGAAAAAGCTCAATACTGCTAACCAGCATTTTTTAAAATCTACATTCAAACATAGTAGTATGGCAAAATGCAAAACATTAGGTTAAAGGCAAATAATCTTAAAACCCAAGAAGTTAGATGTGAAATTCAAGATAACAAAAATAGAAAATGAGAAAAGAACTCAGAGGGAAGTTAAGGTATTCCTGTTTTGTCAAGGAGGATAATGATTAAGTTTAGAATTTTATAGAAAAAACATAAATTATGAGTTTAAGAGTAAAGATGGATGACTGGAAACATACATTCTTAGAATCCTCCCTGAAACTCCACAGAACATGGATTTTTAAAAAATCCATAGAACTCTAACAACAAAACAATGGCAATAAATTTTGGAAGCTGGAACAGATAAGTAGTATATGACTTAGCAGAAACCAGAAAGTAGAATGCTAACTTGGTATTAAGGATGGCTAGTTCAAAACTCAGAATCCACAAAAGGCAAATACTAAGTATATTTGGAAGAAAAGGGGACTCTAAGAACAAGACTAATTAGAAGATTCTTTAATACACTCAAGACTGTGATAACACTATCCCATGTCAAAGAGATTGTTTTATTGATTTATTTATCTATCTATCTATTTATTTAGACAAGAGTATCACTCTTTCGCTGGGGCTTGAGTACTGTGGTGTCATCATAGCTCACTACCATCTCAAACGCCTGGGCTCCAGCTATCTTTCTGCCTCAGCTTCCTGAGTAGCTGAGACTACAGGCCCACACCACAACAGCCAGCTAATTTTTCTATTTTTAGTAGAGACGGGGTCTTGCTCTTGCTTAAGCTGGTCTCAGAACTGCTGAGCTCAAGTGATCCTCCTGCTTTGGCCTCCAGAGTGCTAGGATTATAGGCAGGAGCTACCGCGCCCTGCCAAGATTACTTATTCTACCTTCTTGGAGAGGATGAAAGAGATGATCCCTAAACTGCAGACACTAGAGTACAGTTGAAGGTGGACGTACCATACTGGAAATAGGGAGAAAAATGAATTCTTTTTTTTTTTTTTTTGGGTGAGATTTCTATTTTATTTACAAGCAAATGAAGAATGTCTCCTGTAAACTCTAATTTGGGATAAGAAGAACAATATAAAAAAGTAGTTGCTGCGCCTGTAATCCTAGCACTCTGGGAGGCCGAGGCGGGTGGATCCTTTGAGCTCAGGAGTTCGAGACCAGCCTGAGCAAGAGCGAGACCTCGTCTCTACCAAAAATCGAAAGAAATTAATTGGACAGCTAAAAATACATAGAAAAAATTAGCCGGGCATGGCGGCACATGCCTGTAGTCTCAGTTACTCGGGAGGCTGAGGCAGGAGGATCGCTTCAGCCCAGGAGTTTGAGGCTGCTGTGAGCTAGGCTGATGCCACGGTACTCTAGCCCGGGCAACAGAGTGAGACTCTGTCTCAAAAAAAAAAAAAAAAAAAAGCAGTTGCTGAATCCACAGTGATGTATGAAAGGAGTCCGTGCCACTGCTTCTTTAAACAATTATTTTGTTGCTTAACAAAACAAAGGGCCGGGCTGGGTGCTGTGGCTCACACCTGTAATCTTAGCATTCTAGGAGGCAGGGGCAGGAGGATCGCTGAGGTCAGGAGTTCGAGAGCAGTCTGAATGAGACTCAGTCTCTACAAAAAATAGAAAAATAAGCTGGGTGTAGTGCTCTGCACCTGTAGTACCAGCTACTCAGAAGGCTGAGGCAAAAGGATCAAGGGAGCCCAGGAGTTGGAGGTTGCAGTGGGTTATGATGATGCCACTACACTCTACCCAGGGCGAAGAGCAAGACCCTGTCTCAACAAACAAACAAACCCCACATGATTTCTTCATGTTGCATATGTGAAAGAATTAAAAATAAAAATGACTCATCAAAACTCTATAGTCTCTGGTCAAATGTGTGAGGTGACCAGGATGTGACTTTCATTCATTGACAGCCCCTGCCCTTCAACAGCAATAGCTTCTGAAGAAAGGACTTATTATTCACCAAAAATATCTGCTCCAGGAATGAAAAGACCTTGATCCTTAAGAGCCTGAACTTTCAGCTTCTCTGTTTCTAGCTTGATCAGCTGTTCCTTTGTTCTTCTAGGATTTCCTCAACAGACACTTGCTGGAGGGGTGTGTTACTCTCCTTTTCCAAGTCTATTTCTCCTAGTAGCACATTTTCTCCTCCAACCACAAAAATCCCTAGAGGACTATCACCATATTTTGTGCCCACATGAATATGCTCCGCAGTCTGATGTAGCACTAAGCAAATTGATCAATGAGTCTTAAAAAAGCCTGTAAGTATCCTTCCATCTCAAAGCAGGATCAAGTGCTTTTTGTCAATGTCCTCTATGGGGCTGGCAGGTCAGACACATAGTTCATTTTGAACTGAAACAAGGCTGCAATGTATAGCAGCACACGGCCAGCTTCTTCCCTCGGAGTAAGGTCCAAAACCACCTTCCTCCTACGGCAGTTGCCACATCGGTGAGACCAGGCCAGGAAACCTGACCGAGACCAGCATGTCTGCCCCGGCTTTCAAACCACCATGGCCTGCCCAAAACTCGAATTCTTTTTTTTTTTTTTTTTTGAGACAGAGTCTCACTCTTTTTGCCCGGGCTAGAGTGCCATGGCGTCAGCCTAGCTCACAGCAACCTCAAACTCCTGGGCTCAAGCAATCTTACTGCCTCAGCCTCCCGAGTAGCTGGGACTACAGGCATGAGCCACCGTGCCTGGCTCATTTTTTCTATATATTTTTAGCTGTCCAATTAATTTCTTTCGATTTGTGGTAGAGACGGGGTCTCGCTCTTGCTCAGGCTGGTCTCAAACTCATGAACTCAAACGATACACCCATCTCAGCCTCTCAGAGTGCTAGGATTACAGGTGTGAGCCACCGCGCTCGGCCTCGAATTCTTAAATACAGAATGCTGACCATACATTCCTTTCTTCATCTACAAAGCTTTCAGAAATACCAGCAACTAAGCCTATACTCTCCAATAACAGCAGCCTCTGAGTAAAGGACTTAATACTCATCAAGAGTATCTTTCTCTGGGCTTACCACCCTAACAGAAAAGGCCTAAAGATACTAACATGAGAGGCTTCCAATTAAATAGCCCATTATGGCCAGGTGTGGTGGCTCATGCCTGTAATCCCAGCACTTTGGGAGGCCAAAGTGGAAGGATCACTTGGGGCAAGGAGTTTAAGACCAGCCTAGGCAACATAGTGAGACCCTGTCTCTACAAAAAATAAAAAATAAACACCTCATTTTGAGACCGCATGCAGACTCAAGAGTTCCCATCATCTTTCCAGTTTCCCATTCTTTATTTTTTATTTTTTGAGGGTCTCAAACTCCTGAGCTCAAGCAATCCTCCCGCCTCAGCCTTCTGGAGTGCTAGGATTACAAGCATGAACCACTGTGCCAGGCCCAGTTTCCCATTCTTAATTGACAAGATATCTGAGAAAGATCTCTGAAAAGAAACTATATCAAATGAAAAAATACAATGAAGTAACTATGAAGGAAGGCAAAAACTTCAAAAAAGCTATCATTAATATCTTCAGGGATGAGATATCACATCCATGAAATAAGTATAGGATGCTATAATAACAAATAGGACAAAAAGAATTCTGAGAAATTTAAAATATAATAGCAAAATGAAAAACTCAGTAGAATGAATGGAAGATAAAATTAAGAAAATCTCTTCTAAAAGGAAAAGGAAAACATCAGTACAAAGATCAATGGAATTCGGAGAGTTGGGGGGAGGACAGCCCAGGAAGTCTTAATAGAGTAGGAGTTCTAGAAAGAGAAATAATTTTTAAAAAATTAAGAAAAATTTCCAGAACTTAAAGACAAGAGCTTCCAGATGGAAAAGACCCAACACGATGGACAAAAATAGACATACCACAATGCATATCATTAGGAAATTTTAGAATACAGGGATAAAGATTCTGTAAGCTTACAGCAAGGGAAAACCAACCATGAATAGGTCACATTCAGAGGATAAGGATGGAAATGACTTTAGACTTCTCAATGGAAACTAGAAAGTAAATGAGCAATTTCTTCAAATTTCCGAATGAAAATTATTTCCAACCTATAATTCTCTACTCAAGCAAACTATCAATCAAGTATGACGGTGAAATAAAAACATTATCAGACTAGCATTGTCTAAAACAATTTTTATAATGGAGGATATACTTTAACTTAGAAGAGGATTAAACCAAGACAGAGGAAGACATGATATCCTGGATCTAATACAAAAAAGAGGCAAAGCATTATGATGAAGGGTTTTATAGACGGCCCAGAAAGCATCAGGAGAGATCATTTTCCAAGAAGATAAACTGTGTAAGACCACTGTTTCCAGGATTTCACATTGTCCTTTTCCTTGGCTTACACACCTCTGTTACATGAGAGCACTGATGTATCTCAATGTAGAGAGGAAATTTAAAGAATTGAAGGAGTTAGTGGTTGATTGATGATAAATATACAGAAACTAAGAGTAAAAACAAAACAAGATAAATAGAAAACTAAAAGTTGTACAGGAGAGAAAAAGTAGTATTTGTATACTACATGACTTAGTTGTAAATATAACACATATAATAACATAGTCCTAAAAATACACAGTCAATACTAATCTGATAAAAAATTTAACACAGCTATACAAAGATAATAGCCAGATGGAAAAAAATGTGTGATATATATGGAGGGTAGAGAAGATAGGTGGATAGAGTGCTAAATCCTCATCTCCATAGTGAGTCAATAAATAATGCCTAAAACTGAAAAATCAGTAAGTAGCAATATTTGCATTGCTTTCAGAGCAATGAAAGTAAATACAAAAAAGAATCAACTGGAAATGTTGAAAGTGGACGCTTTTGCAAAGGGAAACAAAAGAGAAGGGCTAGGGATTGTTATTTTTCAAAATAATTCTTTAAAGTATGATATTTAAATGATATATATATTATACTTTCCTTTGATCTTCTATGTTCTATAAATTTCTTCATACTGATATTTAACTTTTAGGGAAAGTGTTCTTAACATTATCTTCCATTTGTTCTACTGAGTTTTTCATTTCTGCTATTAGCAATGAACAAAATAGCACAAGAGTATGTATGTTTGAAAATTAAAAGTATGAAAGACTAAATACTTTCCCTCTAAGATCAGGAACAAAGGAAAAATATCCACTATCAACACTTCAACATTGTATTAGAGGCCCTTGTCAGCGCAATAAGGCAAGAAAAAGAAATAAAAGGCAAACAGATTAAAAAGGAAAAGTAGCATAATGACAGACATACAGACCAATGGAACAGAACAGACAGCCCAGAAATAAACCCTCATGTATCTGGTCAAATGATCTTTGACAATGGTGCCAAGATTCCACAGCGGGGAAAAGATAGTCTCTTCAAGAAATGGTGCTGGGAAAACTGGATATTCACATTCAAAAGATTGAAGATGGACCTTATTTTACACCATATACAAAACTCAACTCAAAATGAATTAAAGATCTAAAGGTAACACCCGAAACTATAAAATCCTAGAAGAAAATGGGAAAAGCTTCACGACATTGGAAATGGGCAATGATTTCTTGGATCTACCACCAAAATTACAGGTAACAAAAGCATAGACAAATGGGACTACATCAAACTTAAACACTTCTGTGCAGCAAATGACACAATCAACAGAATGAAAAAGCTATCCACAGAATGGGAGAAATATTTGCAAACCATTTACCAGATAAGGGGTTAACATCCAGACTATGTAAAGAACTCTTCAATTTTATAACAAAAAGTAATCCAATTAAAAATGGGCAAAGGACTTGCATAGATATTTCTCCAAAAGAAGATATACAAATGGCCAACAAGCATATGAAAAGATGTTCAACATCACTAATTATAATGCAAATCAAAACCACACGATATCAACTCACACCTGTTAGGATGGCCAATATCAAAAAAACAGAAACAAGTTGTGTCAAGAATGTAGAGAAATTGGAATCTTTGTGCACTTTTGATGGGACTGTAAAGTGGTACAGTATAGACATTCTTCAAAAAATTAAAAGTAGAGCCAGGTGGGATGCTGTGCGCCTTTAGTCTCAGCTACTCAGGAGGCTTAGGCGGGAGGATTGCCTGAGGCCAGGAATTCCAGGCTGTACCACGTTATGATCTTACCTGTGAATAGCTATGGCACTCCAGCCTGAGCAGCATAGCGAGACCCCATATCTAAATATAAATAAAGAAAATAAAGTAAAACTAGAACTACCATATGACCCAGTAATCTTACTTCTGAGTGTATACGCAAAACAACTGAGAACAGGTTCTCAAAGCGATGTGCACACTCATGTTCACTGCAGCATTATTCACATTAAAATGTGAAGCAACCAAAATGTCCACTGACAGATGAATAAAGAAAATGTGATTATATTCATATAATGGAATATCTTTCAGCATTAAAAAAGAAAGAAATCCTGTCATCTGCTACAATACAGATGAACCTTGAAGACAATATGCTTATACGGCAATCACAAAAAGACAAATACTGCATGCTTCCACTTATATGATGTATGTAAAGTAATTAATGCATTAAAACAGAAAGCAGATGCCAAGGATTATAGAGAAGCAATGTGCACATAGTTAACAATGCCATAATGTGCACTTAAAATTTGTTAAGGGGATAAATTTATTTTGTGTCTTTTACTACAATTAAAAAAAGAGAGAAAGAGGGAAAAAGAGATGGAGGAAAAAAAGGAAGAATAAAAGTACCCCTATTTGCCAATAACATGAATGTTTATGAAGAAAATGCCAAAGAATCTACAAAAAACGCTTTATCCCCTAATAAATGAGTTAGCAAGATACAGGACGTAAGGCCAATGTACAGCATAAACAACAATTTTAATCCTAAATACAGTTGGATCCTCATTTGTAAATTCCCTATTTACAAATTTGTCTACTCACTAAAATTTATTTGTAATCCCCAAATCAACACTTCCTGCACTCCTGTGAACATGTACAGAGCCGTGAAAAATCTGAGGGTACAATGTGATATTTTGATACATGGATACAATATGAAATGATCAAATAAGAGTAATTAGGATATCACCTCAAATATTAATATTTATCATTTCTTTGTATTGGGAACATTTCAAATCTTCTCTTTTAGCCATTTTGAAATACACAATAAATTATTATTAACTATAGTCACCCTACAGTGCTATCAAAAACTAGAACTTATTCCTTCTATCTGTATTTTTGTACCCATTAACCAATCCCTTTTCATCCCCTTTGTCCCCACCCTTCCCAATCTCTGTAACCACCATTCTACCCTCTACCTTCATGACATCAACTGTTTTTAGATCCCACATGAATGAGAACACATGATAATTGTGTCTCTGTTCCTGACTTATTTCATTTAATATGTTCTTCAGTTCCATCCATGTTGCCGCAAATGACAGGATTTCATTCTTTCTTATGGCTGAATAATATTCCATTGTATATATATGTCAAATTTTCTTTATCCATTCATCCGTTGATAGATACTTAGGTTGCTTCCATATCTTGGCTGTTGTGAATAGTGCTGCAATAAACATGGGAATGTGGATATCTCTTCGATATACTGATTTGCTTTCTTTTGGATATATACCCAGCAGGATTGCTGGATCATATGGTGGATTTATTTTTATTTTTGAGGAGCCTCCATATTGTTATCCGTAATGGCTATACTAATTTATATTCCCATCAACACAGTATGAACATTTCCCTTTCTCAGAATCCTCCCCAGCATCTGTTACTTTTTTGTATTTTTGGTAATAGCCATTTTTTTTTTTTTTGAGAGAGTCTCCCTTTGTGGCCCCAGCTAGGGTGTAGTGGTGTGATCACAGCTCACTGTAACCTCCAACTCCTGGGCTCAGGCAATTCTCCTGCCTCAGCTTCCCAAGTAGCTGGAACTGCAGGTGGGTGCCACCACACCTGACTAATTTTTTCTATTTTTAGTAGAGACAGGGTCTCACTCTTGCTCAGGCCTCAGGCTGGTCTCAAACTCCTGAGCTCAAGCAATCCTCCTAGCTCGGCCTCCCAGAGTGCTGGGATTACAGGCATGAGCCACCATGCTCAGCCAGTAATAACCATTTTAACTGGGGTGAGATGATATCTCACTGTGGTTTTAATTTGCATTCCCTGATGATTAGTGACATTGAACATTTTTTCATATACCTATTGGCCATTTGCATGTCTTCTTTTTTGTGTGTGTGTGTGTGTGTGTGTGTGTCTTCTTTTGAGAAATATCTCTTCATATCATTTGCCCATTTTTTAAATCAGATTATTTGTTTTTTTTGCTATTGAGTTATCTGAGCTCCTTATATATTCTGGTTATTAATTCCTTATCAGATGGATACTTTGCAAATATTTTCTCCCATTCTGTAGGTTATCTCTTTAGTCAGTAGATTGTTTTCTTTGTTGTACAGAAGCTTCTCAGTATGATGTAATCTCATTTGTCTATTTTTGCTTTTGTTGTCTATGCTTTTGAGGTCTTATCCAAAAATATCTTTGCCCAGACCAAAGTCCTGAAGCATTTCCCCAGTGTTTTTTTACTAGTAGTTTAACAGTTTCAGGTCCTGATCCATAAATGAGCAAAATATTTAAATGAATACTTCACCAAAGAAAATATACAGATGACAAATAAACACATGAAATGACGCTTGATATCATCAGACACTAGAGAAATGCAAAATTAAAATCACAATGTGATATCACTTACACACCTATTAGAATAGCTAAAATAAAAAATAAATAACAATATCAAGTACTCATACATTGCTGCTGGGACTGCAAAATGGCACAGCCACTCTGGAAACAGTTTAACAGTTTCACCATGCAACCCAGCAAAGGAATTGCTAAGTATTCACTCAAGAGAGTAAATAAATTACTGTTCACATTCATCAAAAACCTGTACATGAATATTTATAGCAGCTTTATTCATAATCACCAAAAATTGGAAACAACTCCATGTCCTTCAATTGGTGAATGGATAAACAAACTGTGGTATATCCATAAAGTGGAATACTATTCAGTAACAAAAAGAAATAAACCACGGATACATGGTGTAACATGGATGAATGTCAAATATAGTATGATAAGTAAAAGAAGCCAAAGACTATATATTTGCACTTATATGACATTCTGGAAAAGGCAACACTATACAAACAGAAAACAGTTCAGTGGTTGCCAAAGGCTTGGGACGTGGAGAGGGGTTGACTACAAGGGACACAAGAAAATTTGGGGGGTGATGAAACTGTTCTATAACATGACTATAGTGGTGGTGGTTACATAACTACACGTATTTATCAAAATTCATAGAACTATACACCAAAAGAACATGAATTTTACTTAATGTAAGTTATGCTCGAATTAAAAAACTGAAGGTAAGGCCAGGCGCAGTGGCTGACGCCTGTAATCCTAGCACTCTGGGAGGCCGAGGCAGGCTTATTGTTTGAGCTCAGGAGTTCGAGACCAGCCCGGGCAAGAGCAAGATTCCATTTCTACTAAAAATAGAAAGAAATTAGCTGGACAACTAACAATATGTAGAAAAAATGAGCCAGGCATGGTGGCACATGCCTGTAGTCCCAGCTACTTGGGAGGCTGAGGCAGTAGGATTGCTTGAGCCCAGAAGTTTGAGGTTGCTGTGAGCTAGCTGACACCATGGCACTCTAGCCCAGGGAACAGTGACATTCTGTTCAAAAAAAAAATGAAGGTAAACACCAAAAGAATGGGAATATAATAACTTTCAAACTAGCTGAGGAAAACAAAGAATAAAGAAAACAATCCAGCAGAAGGCATGAAAGGAATGGGGAAGTGCTATAAATAGAAACAATAAATAAGGTGATAGAAATAAGTCTAAATATGTCAGCAATCATAATCAACATAAATAGATTAAACTCGCCTATTAAAAGAGATCTCAAATTGGATAAACCAAATATAGCTGTATGCTTCATAAGAGCTAGACATAAAACAAAATATAAAATTAATTAAAATATTGGCACGTTAAAATCTCCATGCTTGATTCCATGAGGCCATAACTTACTGACATCTTATCCTCAATATTGAGAGATCCACACTTACATAACCTAAGATGCCAAAGTGCTATTTTATTGCATCTGTGGTCATTTGTTTAATCTCAAAAATTAAGCCAGATCTATGGCTCTTAGTTGCACTGATTCAATACAGGACCTATTTCCTCCACTAAAATTTAAATACCACAGTGCTGGTAAATGGATCTAGTATAATTTTCAAAGGTGTTGTAATAATGTGATGACAGTCATCAGGTAAACTGAAATCAAGACAAAGCATATTTTCAGTAGAGTTATAAATTGTTTAAGTGAATTATCAAGCATAAATGAACAATTATAGTTAAGCTGTTTACACAGTGTTTTGCACTATAAATCACTCTGGATACGGTATATGCCCCTAAGTTATCATTTGCAGCCATATAACACAAATGCTACTTTCTACCTGAAACTGTTAAATACCAGGATATAACACTGTTGAAAGAACTGGCGAAAAAGGAAGACTGATTGGTTGTGAATTGAAAAGGTCAAAGTTGGACAGAAAATGAAATGAACAAGGATGAATTTCAGAGATACTGATCCTAAATTCCAGCAGACACAGATGTATAAAGAGAAAATTGAAGATAAGAGTTTACTGAAAATAAACTAAAACCTATCTGTAAGACTTTAAAATTTTTTTAAAATACTTTTTATATCTGTAATATTATCTAAAATATAATTAATTTGTGATCAAAGGAATATTATCATCTATTTGACAGATGATGAAAGTGAGGCATAAAGATCATCCCAGTGGCAGGTCCAGAACTAGAATATAAATTCGCTAATCTCCATTCCTGTATCTTTTTCTAGATCCTGATGACTTAAGTGCAAAGCGAAAGTATAGACAATCCCTCCTTTGCAAATAAAACCAACTTACACATATACTATAAAATTCATGCATAAATGACTATTCTATAAAAGTATCACACTGCTATTACAATAAACAGACTTTTCTCAGAACTCATGTAAATAACAAGTTCACTTAATGCATTTTAAATTATTTCATTTACAAAGTCATGTGCAAGAAAACAAAAACATTATCTACTATATTTATCTTTGTGATAGTGTCAAAACAAGTGTTATGGTTAAGTACTACTACTCCTTTTGCTATATTTCTACTAACATAGCACATAAAATAATCTTTAAAGGTTTTAAATATTACAAACTGATACGTTTAGGCTTATGTATCAGTTTATTCTATTTTTCAATTTTTAAAATTTATTCCAAACATGCAATTCCTTTTATGTGCTACTGAAAACGGCAAGTGACAAAACTCCTTTCAGCTGATAGTTGGGACAAATTATGAGAAACACTGTTCAGTGAACCACAACTAAATTGTTCCACTAATGTGTGCCAGTCCTAATTAATAATTCTCTCCTCCAAGTGCTACCCTCAACCTCTGGAGCTAACTGACATACTATAATTTGATACTAATGTTATCATAACCAGGAAAGGAAAAAAATTCCAATGACTAAAACCACAAAAGATAACGGATAAAATACAAGCAAATGTGATCAAAGATGCTTAACATTGTATAAGCCTTCAAATACAGATATTCTCAAATATTTTACCAAAAAGTCAAGAACTTTGGGGAAAAAACTGACTGCTAAATGCACATCTTACACAGAATTCCTCACTTAACAAAATAAAGTGGAGGGAGGGTAGGATAGATCTGGGATACCTAATAATCATAATAAAAAATGATGTACAATAGGATTTTTCTATAGATTAGAAAGCTTATTAAAATGTTTAATTAAATGGAAAAAGCATTAATATTATCATGTAGGATCTATATTATAAAGTTTAGACTAGGTTTCAATAACAGAGACCCTTAATAATATGGAAAATTGCCTCTAGTCCTTCAAAGAATTTCTAAGGTTTTTGTTCCTACCTTTCTTGAGAAATTGGATAACCAGTCATGGCAGGCAGAAGCAGTTCAGAAAGGGAGGTTAGCTAAGGCAGCACAATTTCCCATTTGTGAATACAAAAGAGCAGCCCGATCCTCAAGAACTTCACTGTACAAGAAAAGAAAAATTTGGAAAAGATGTCTTTTAAATTGCACACTAAGATATATTCACACCATATGATCCACTTCTTTTACTTTCTAGAATTAATGTTAAGGAAACAACCCCAAATAAGGACAAAGAAAAAGACAAATATTTAAAGTAATGGATATCCCAAGTATACTGATTTTATAACTTAAGTGAATATATTAAAATATTACATGCACCTCAAAACTATGTACATCTTTTATGCATCAATAAATAAATAAAAACAAAATAATAAACGCAGACAACGATTTATCTGCCAGAGTATTTATAATTGTGTTTTTATATGTGGAAAAAAACAATTTAAATAAATGTTCAACAGAAAAAAAAGTTAAAGACATTGCATTCCATCCATAAAATGGAAAGTAATAGAATCGTTAAAGGAACATTTTTTAAGTACTATTAAATGACATGAAAATATTTTCACATTTTGTTAGAAAAAGGCCAGATATAAAATTACATATAGCTTAATCCCCAATAATTTCATAATCAGGAAACCATACTTTTTAGCGAAACTGATAAACATTTTGTGCATGATAAACTTGGCTGAGCACACTAATCTACATTCTAGATCTTGGCTGCTAGGAACTGAACAGAAGAGAATAAAAGAGGAAAATTTTATCACTCACCACTAAGATTTAGGCATATTTAACTTACACCTTAATTTTCAGCCAGCCTCACATATTCCAATTTTTTTTTAACATGAAAAAGAGGCAGTAGAACCATCCTTTGGGACACTGTATGTGGCATTCAACCAATGGCTGAGACTTACAAGCACTAACAACTATTTAAATCCACTCCATGTTTCTATTACCCTCATGTAAAAAATAAAGTCTGTTTTATTTGTTGAGGATGACTTCCAGGTAATCACAGAATTTTGAGAAGGTACTCTGAAAATAAGAGAGGAAAAATGTATACTCTTTATAATGACTGAAATCAGAAAGTAGTAATCAGAGGAACCGTTTGTGGATCCACTGTAACCTAGTGTAAGGAAAAGACAGAAACAATAGGTTTAGCAGTGTAAAACAAAATTCTGCTTTGTGATCTTGGGCATGTTTCTTAGCTTCTCTCATTGTTAATTCCTTCATCCATAACAAAGATAACTATGACTTACTCAAAGGACTGTAATAAGCATTAAACTGCCAGCAGAAGGTCTGGCACTTAGTGGGGAACTCAGGAAATTGTAGTCATAAACAATACTTTAAATAATAATCCAGCCGGTTAGTGTACAATCTCAATTATATTAGTCTATCTAAAGCAAATCCCACAGCTAAGTAATACTAGCTCTAAATTCATTATGAGTCCAAAATGATCACTACACCATTCCACCAATTAACTAAGACAGGAGCCACTGAATGTATCAATCAAATTGGCAAGTTCTTGAATGACCACAGGTGTAATATTGTTGGGTTGAAAATTCTTAATTTTAAATATATAATAAGAGGATGGGGAAAAGACAGACTTTGCTGTTATTTAAAGAGTAAACCTAAAAGGTAAATTAAAAGAGGTAAGAAAGAAAATAAATGAGGGGAGAAAAACCCAACTATTCCACAGTAGCACCTGGAGGTGGTGAATAACAGCTTTCACCAGTCAGGGTCCAGTCAGACAGTGAAACTGGGAAGAGGTTCCTGCACAGGGGCACTGACTTTGGATTCCCACTCATCACTGCTTAAGAAGGCAGAAAATAATGGCTGCAACAGAACCTCCTTCCCACCTAACACCATTATTAGAGTAACCTTATGTGTGCGTATTAGCCTTAGTGAAATATACCAGGTTTTCAGTGACAGACTAAATTAAATGTTGCAAATTCTGACTGGCAGATTAAATTTCTTTTCCTTTTTTTTTTTTTTGAGACGGAGTCTCACTTTGTTGCCCTGGCTAGAGTGAGTGCCATGGCGTCAGCCTAGCTCACAGCAACCTCACACTCCTGGGCTCGAGCAATCCTACTGCCTCAGCCTCCCGAGTAGCTGGGACTACAGGCATGCGCCACCATGCCCGGCTAATTTCTTCTATATATTTTTAGTTGTCCAATTAATTTCTTTCTATTTTTGGTAGAGACGAGGTCTCGCTCTTGCTCAGGCTGGTCTC
>CAUYSK010048755.1:0-26577 GCA_963575035.1 Avahi laniger | reverse complement strand
CAGCCTGAGCAAGAGCGAGACGCCATCTCTACTAAAAATAGAAAGAAATTAATTGGACAACTACAAATATATCAAAAAAAAAAATTAGCCGGGCATGGTGGCTCATGCCTGTAGTCCCAGCTACTCGGGAGGCTGAGGCAGTAGGATCACTTGAGCCCAGGAGTCTGAGGTTGCTGTGAGCTTGGCTGACGCCACAGAACTCTTGCCTGGGCAACACAGTGAGAATCTTTATCAAAAAAAAAAAAAAAAAAAGAAATATAATGCAAGAAACATACATAATTTATAATTTTCTAGTACCTCCATAAAAAAGAAGAAAAAAACAGATAAAATTTGTTTTAATTAAATATTTCATTTAATTCAATATATCCAAAGAATTATCATTTTAAATTGTAATCAATATAAAAATCATTAATTTTCATAACCAATAATAAGCATTATTTTAAAACATACCTGTTGTAGGAGCCCTGAATCAGAGTCTAAAACGCAGGCATCGATCAAAATATTCTGAAAGGAACATTTTGAAAATATTATAGGGATAATAACATTAATGAGTACCCTATACTGAGAACCTACTATGTACCCAGTCTCTATTTGGCAAGTAGTTCATTTAATATGCATAATGACTCTGCACAGCACATATTTCATTTGCTTTTGGTAGCTAATACTCAGAACGTGGTGGGCTGTGGTCACAGAGCTAGCAGGTGGCAGAGCCATCACCCCACTCTGCCTGCCTCTTAAGTCTGTGCTCTTTTCATTACATCATGTTGTCACTCTATCAGAATATTATACATGGCTACAGCAGCATTTTTACATTAAAACTTAAATTTTTAGAAGGTTTTCTTTCTTTTTTTAAAGGTATCAAAGAAGAAAGTGTATTTCGTCATAATTCATCTGAACATTTCAGTTACTGCAAAGTAAAAATATTGAATTTTTACACAGCTCTCTAAAGTAAAGAGAGAGAAACTGAGGCAAGGTTTACGCAGCAAACTGTCAAACCAGGGATTCTTAGCGTGGGGTCCAAGGATGAACCAAAAGGGCTACCTGAATACCGTGAAACTGTATGCAAAACTGCACTGGCGGGGACACTGTTCTGGGGACCCATCAGGTTCTGAAGCAATCCAGGACTCAAAATAGAGGAATAACTAGTACACAGTATGGACTCTGGATTCCTAGTCCAGTAATTTTTTCAGACTCTAAACAGGCCATTTAAAAAATAAAAGTGATTCCTTCCTTCATTATGAAACAAATATTCTTTAAAAGGTAGGCTCTCAATTCACCTGTTTCTGTGCTGCAAAGATGACATTCATGAAGTTCATATACTGCAACGCACTGTCTTCTGCAGCCTTAATCACCTAAAAATCAGTCACGTTAATACCTCTCAGGCACATCCCTCTCAAATGTCTCATTCAATACTCTCACTCAAATATTACACAGTATAGAGTGAACCATGACCAATATTATTTTTCCAATTTGTCTTCCCATTTATCGTTATTAAGTAATACCTAAAATGCAAAGATGACAGTGAAATTTCTCCCCAAATCCTACCACCCAGAGATCTACTTTGTTAATACTTTGACGAACATCCTTCCATTATAGAGAGCATCTATGTGGACAAGTATATACACTCACACCCAAAATACACACACACACACACACACACACACACACACACATATATAATTGGATGACAGTCTACCTAGTGTTCTGCAACCTGATTTTTCAGTCCACAACATATGGGGGGAATCTTTTTATGTCAATGAATTGGAGTATATATTATGCGTCTTGCTGACTTCACAGATTTCCACTATCTAACTATCTGTGGAGGCTATTTAAGCAGTTTCCAATTCTCAGTTTTAAACAATGCTGTGATGACACCCTCATATCCCCTTTGCACAAACCTCCCGAAGATAATTGGTGATTGCTAAATTGTATGCACATTTAATTTTGATACAGATTACCAAACTGCCCTCCAAAAAATTTTACCAATTTATCTTCCCATCAGTGATATGGGAGGACCATTTCCTATAACCAATTTCTAACATCATCGTCAACTCTGGGAACTACCAGATTTTTCATTTGTGCTAAGCAATAAGCAAACAATGAAAATCTCATTATTTGACATTTCTTTGCTTCCTAGTAAAACTAAATATATTTTCTTTTTTCTTTTCTTTTTTTTTTTTTTTGAGACAGGGTCTCCCTCTGTTGCCCAGGCTGGAGTGCAGTGGAACAATCATAGCTCACTGCAGCCTCGAACTCCTTGGGCTCAAGCAATCCTCCCACTTTGGCCTCTCAAAGTGCTAGAATTATAGGCATGAGCCACCATGCCCAGCCTATAATCTGTTTTAATGACTAACAGAGCAAGTTCTCTCTTCGATTTATTCTTCCAGATAAACTGTTTAGTTTCTTTCTTAAATCTTTCTACCCTGCCAGGGAGAAAAAAAAAAAAAAAACCATACTGATACTCTAACTGAGATTGTATTGAATTTACAGTGTGATTTTGCAAAAACTAACATCCAAGAATAAAATATGGCCCTCCATTTATTCAGTTCTTTTATTTTTCTCAGAATTTTAGTTTTTCTTCCTAATCAGTTTTACACATTGCTTATTAAGTTAATTCTGAATACTTATCATTTTTTGCATCTATTATAAATGGGTCTTATTTCCCATTGTTTTCTAATTGTCTATAGTTAAATATAAACATAGTATTGATTTTTTAAATCTTACCAATATCCTTGATTTCATTTCCTGATTATCTATAAAAAGATAAAAACAGATTACAATATAACTGCATCTTACTAAACATATATGGTTTCTTAACGAATTTCTAAGCAGTCCACTAAACACATTAGTAGTAAAACAGGTAGGATTACCATTCTCACAGAAAAACACAGGCTCCTACCTTTGACTTCTTTGTTCATTCTGTGAATGTCTTAATTTCTTAGCATTAAGGAATACAAAAATATTATTTTATTTCATAAATATTCACAATGAACATAAAAATAACCTCGATTTTTAGTTAAATAAACCCACCATCCACCTCACTAAAAAAGGAAATACTCTACTTACTGTGATAGATAGATACACTAGAATGATTGGGGGTTTTCGATTACTAACTCTGCAATCAACTGAGCTCTGTAGCCTGATCAAAATATGATCTTTGTCTCAGAAGATTAAAATTACCACTATCTCATTGTTCTATTATGATCTACCATGTCCTAGATTTGAATATTAGGACCACAAGTAAATCAATAAGCCAATCAACTGCGGTGACAAATTTGAAAACCATACAAAGACGATCAGACAATCCAAATCAGAGTCTGGAACAAAGGAATCATTCCATATTGTCCAAAAGAATTTTTTCATTACATAAGATTGAGAGAACATCACACAAACAGATAAAACTGAAAATGCTTAGAAAGGTGCTACTGCCCTACGCTAAGTACAAAATAACCTGTTGGCCTGTAGAGAAGCAGCCACTCATTTATTAAGCTTCAGGGTCAGTAAACAGCTTTTGAAATCAAACACTGTTCCCAACTCCCATCTCTTATTTTGTTAAATGCCCAATTTGTCAAAATAAGAAACAAGGAAGCATCCTGAGGGGGCAAGGGTGCAAGCAGAAGGACATACTGTAGACATTGGAGTTTTCTCATTCTTCCCCCCTCAAGTTTTTACGGCTGCCTTAAAAACATTTCAAAGCCAAGATCAACTATTTTTTTATTATCTACCACCTTATTATACTCATGCCTCCTATTAATGGACACTCAAGATTCTAAGAAATGTCACAAGTTAAGATATGTCTATTACAGAAGGCACTTTCTATATCATTCAGACGCCAAGGATACAGCAAAGGGCTTTGGCCAGAGATCCTGCCAGCAGAGTTTCTGTATGTTGACCCTTTATGTCACCTACAAATAACAAAAAAACATTAAAAAGGGAATTTTTAAGTACTTTCTTAAACTAAAATCATTTAGTACTTTCTTGAACTAAGTATGCTTTTGAACCAAAGCATTCTTAGTGGAAGCATTGCAATCATCTGGAGCAGGGGCTCCAAACCTGGGCTATTGTGCCCTGCAGGGGACATTTGGCAACGTTTGAAGGCATATTTGCTTGTTGCGACTGGGGGGGTGTTATGGCATCTAGTGGGTAGAGGCCAGGGATGCTGCTAAGTATTCTACAATGCACAGGACAGTCCCTACAGCAAAGAGTTGTCTAGCCCCAAATGTCAACAGTGCTGAGGTTGATTTAGATAGCAAGGGGTCAGATTTTGGAGATACTTCTAAGGCTAGACTACTGGGATTTCATATCGAATTAGATGTTAGATGTGAGAGGAAAGTAGTCAAAAGTGAAAATTTTAAATCTGGAAAACGAGGTGGATGAGGGTGACAGAAATAGGGAATGGAAATTGTGGCGTAATTGAAGGCAAAGATAATGAAGCTGGTCTGGGCCATGTTAAGGAAACAGTGGGGCACTTAAACGGAGAAGTTTGAGCTTAAAACAAATTCTGGGTTAGAGACAAAAATTGAGAAGTATTCATATATAAATGATTGTTAAAGACAAAAGTGGATGAAAACAGAGAGAGAAAAGAGGAAAATAAAAATAAATACTTTAAAGGACAAGATAAAGGAAAAGTTAGAAATGCAGACTAAGAAATGGTTCAAAAAAGAGGAAAAACAGGTCAATGCAATATCCTTAGAAGCCAAAAAGTGGCCAGGCACGGTGGCTCACGCCTGTAATCCTAGCATTCTGGGAGGACGAGGTGGGTGGATCGCTCAAGGTCAGGAGTTCAAGACCAGCCTGAATAAGAGCGAGACCCCGTCTCTACTAAAAATAGAAAGAAATTATCTGGACAACTAAAAATATATATATAGACAAAATTAGCCAGGCATGGTGGTGCATGCCTGTAGTCCCAGCTACTCGGGAGGCTGAGACAGGAGGATCGCTTGAGCCCAGGAGTTTGAGGTTGCTGTGAGCTAGGCTGATGCCACGGCACTCTAGCCCAGACAACAGAGTGAGACTCTGTCTCAAAAAAAAAAAAAGAAGGCAAAAAGTATCTTTCAAGAAGTAAAGGTTGGCTCACACTTGTAATTCCAACATTTTGGGAGGCCTGGGTGGGAGGATTCCTTGAGGCCAGGAGTTTGAGACCAGCCTGAGCAATATAGCGAGACCCTGTCCCTACAAAAAATAGAAAAAATAGCCAGGCATGGCAGCACATCCCTTGAGTCCACAGGAAGATCGCTTGAGCCCAGGAGTTTGAGGTTTCAGTGAGCTATGCTGATAACACTGTACTCTAGCCCAGGCAACAGAGTGAAGACCTGTCTCACAAAAAAAAAGAAGTAGTAGCCAAGCACAGTGGCTTGCACCTATAATCCCAACTACTCAGGAGATGGAGGCAGGAGGATCATTTGAGCCTAGGAGTTCGAGATCAGCCTAGGCAACATAGTGAGATCCTACGTCTAAGAAAAAAGGAAAAAAAATTAGCTGGCTGCAGTGGTGCGCACCAGTAGTCCCCAGCTACTTGGGAGGCTGAGGCAGGATGATCCTTTGAGCCCAGGAGTTTGAAGATGCTGTGAGCTATGTGATAAAGCCACTGCACTCCAGTGTGGGCGACAAAGCAAAAGACCTGTCTCAAAAACAAAAAACAAAAACACCAAAAAAAACTAGAAAAGGCTGGTCAACAGTGTCAAATGCTGTAGTAGAGGTGAGGCAAATTATACAGACTTTGATGAAAATGATTCTTAAAAAGAAAAGAGAAAGAGTGTGCAAGTAGATAGTATCAAGAGATGCAAATCTTTGAACTTTATGAACTTTATGCATCAAACACCTCCAAAATCAACTCCTTTGCAAAATAACAATAATTTTTTAAAAAGCTGTTACCCTTGGTCATTAGATCTTTAATCTCTTCAACAATAACTTCATTTGCTGCTGTTAATAGCTCATATTTTCCATCTTTACTCCCTGAGGGATTAAATTCAGGCAGAGGGTTGCCAGGGTCTCCGAAGAAGTCTCCAAGTCTGCCATTCTTTCCAGGATATAAAAATCGACTGAAACAGCAGAGGAGAAAAATCTAGTTACACCAGGACGCACTGCCCAAGCTCTTACTCGTGATCAGAATGAAATTCAGCAGAGAAAACAAAATCACGCCAATTTTGGACTCATAAGATTGTACAATAAACTTCATTTTTAAAAAATGTATAAAATAGGCAAATTGGCAAACATTCATCTACCACCACACATTTTAATGGTTCCAGTGTTTAATGGCTCCAGTGTTTTCTGAACAATGAGTGGAAATAAAGAGGGTATTGGGTTATAGTCTTCTGAAATGTTTCAGGTGGTTCCCCATACTTTCCTTTCTCAGATGACAATCAGGAGAGATTCCTACCAAATTGTAATTTACTACTAGTTTATTATTTGAGGTATGTATTATCTACTCCAGTAACAAAAATCTGGTCCGAGGGTCCCTGAAAAAATTCTCTTTGTGCTTCATGACTCTTAAGGTAATCACACAGAGGACACTTTTGATTTAAAGAAAAAGAAAGGAAGAAAAGAAAAGTCTGGCTGTTATAGCTTTACTGGTATCTTAACCAAACTAGCATCATCTTTTTGACCCAGTTCTGAGAAAAATGTAGAGTGAGGATGGGAGTAGGTGTGTAAGCTTGGTGGCCCGTGGCTCTTCCGTCCTCCAGAGGAAGCAGCCCTAAGAACCAAAAAAATCTGAGAAGTAGCCACTAATCTCAGATAAAATATGTTGGTAAGCAAGAGTCACTTCTACCGTGATGTGACAGTCAAGACGTGGAAGAACTGTATCTTACATGAGGATTCAATTCTACATTCGGTGCATAACGTGACAAGTAATTATGGTCAAAATTATTCATGAAAACTCTTGCGATATATGTGGCCATATTTACACAGCGGCTGCAGGCTAATGGCACCATCTTGCAGTGAGTCTAACATAGCCAGTTTCTACCTCAATATTAGAAAAAATCATTGTTTCTTGAGTCAAGCACCAGATGGAACAGTTGGCTTGGGATTTGAAGCCAACGTTATAAGAAAAATCCTCATTTCTAAACACCAGAATCACTCATAGAGCAGTGAAACAGCTGCTTTCACACCCTGAAAGGTAAGCAGAGCCCAGACTCGCTGAAGGGAAAACGGAATCACACCTCCCGTCTTACCTGCCCTCTAGGGGAAGCACATATTAAAAAGACAGGTATGAGGAAGTACCTGCCTGATTTGATAGTTCTTTCTCCTATTTTGCCTAGACAATATAGTTCAATCTGTGTAAATTACCTGTGCCACTGTACAACTCTACTATCTATCAACTAATGAAGTTTTCGATATTAGTAGAATCAAAATGTACATGTACCAGTTCTTGATGCTGTATCTGTTGCTCACTGGTATAGAAAAAAATTTTCTTTTGCAACATGGAGTAGGAACAATACATGCCAACTGGCACAGAAAACTCATGAATGTTCAGTGCTGAACAGAAAAAATAATCATAACAGTCGTACCTTTCTTGAATGTGACTCGCTATCACAGCGAGTTTGTTGGAACGGTTCATGAATAAATGGGAATTTCCCAGCACCATCACCGCATCTATGCATTTGGATAACGTAAACTGGCAGCAACATAAAAGACATCGGAGAAACAAATTAGCTATCCAAATAACTATCAGGTCTTAAAATTAAGACTTCATTTAAATTTCACATAAGTATTCACTGCTAAAAATTTATTCAGGAGCATAAACAAAAGCACCTGAAAAACTATAGTTTTCTAATTTTACTTATATGAGATCATTCCTTCACCAGTACAATATTCCACAAATATTTTTACATGACATTTAGGGAATAACAAACATGTCACACCTTCTGTGATAAAATTACTAGTACTACTGCTACCTGTGGACTGGATACTTAATACATACTGAATAAACGAGAGATTTGTAAGAGTTTTCAATTCATTTATTCTCTAAGTATGCTGACTGCCTGCCATATGCCAGGCAAAGATCCCTTCTCTCGTGGAGCTCACATTCTCATAGGTACTAACTGTATTAATAATACTAAGAAACGTAAGCAGATATTTTTACAATCCTGGAATAAGACCTGTTTGTTTTCAAGAAATAAATATTTCAGGTAGAAAACAAAACATTGGTATATTTCAGCCTATTGAAAAAGAACTTAAATCTATTAAAATTTCCATATGACAAAACATGACCCTATAAACAAAAGTGAAAGGCAAGTTAAAAACTGGAGAAAAATACTCGCAACACCTGACAAACAATGGCTTAACACTTTAATATAGAGTGTCCACAAATCAGTAATTAAAAAAAAAACACCCCAAGGAAAAAACGGGCAATGCCCCAAGGGAGAAGTAAAAATGGTCATCAAATATACTAAAAGCAAACTGAGACTGCATTGTGTTTTGCACATTACATTGACAAAAGATAAGACAAGGAGAGAGAGTATCTTGTGTTGGTACAAGAAAAGAGGAATTCTCACACACCACTGATGCGAGTGCAAAGTCAGCGTTTCTGGAGAGTAACAGGGCAACATTAGCAATGTGCCGCTAAGTGTTTAGCCACTGGCTCCCTAAACAACTAGGTATACATATACACAAGGACATATGTTTAGTTCAAATATTGCTGATACGAAAGTTTGTAAAACATAATTTACAAATATAATGAAATACACAATACTCTTTATGGTAAATTCCATGTAGTCGATTGATTCTCATACAATGCCTATGTAGATTTTTTCTGAATTCTTGTATTCATAGTAAATTCACAGTTTCAACTGCAACATTTATGTTACGGAGTAAGAGGAAACTGAAACAATTACACTTCATGTAAGCGGGGGCTGGGAGACCTGCAGCCTTAGGTCCTTAAGTGTAGCCTTTTGACTGAATCCAAATTTTATAGAACAACTCTTTTCATTTCTATTAATACATTTTGTTCATCTTTTATAGTTGTATTTAATGTTTAAAATGAACGTATTTAAAATACCAAAGAATAAAGAAAGTTTCCACAAAATAATCCCCCTAGATTGACTGGCACAACTAGAACATTAGTAAGCCATAAGGGCTAAATCGATGGCTGCTGCACTCTTAGTTCTAACTTCCCCAGCCTGACTGGCGCCACCACCACACCAGGCTGGCTGGCGAGTTTATGGGGGTTGAGAAAGCCAGTCTGTTATCAGCTTTTGACAACAGTGCACCGTGTTTCTGTTTGAAGTGGAATTTGTGAATAGTTGCCCAACTCCACGGTATATTTTAATTCTGCTGCCTAACAGTCCATTATGTCAAAGAAGACTGAGAGAACGCTGAAGAAAATAGATTTTTTAATGAGATTGGGAATTGCAATATTATCTTGTTTCTGCTAAAGATAAGATGATTTGCTTGCTTTGTGATACCGCAATATCAACATTCAAGAAATTCAATGCTCATCAGCATTATAACACTCATAAGGACCACAAATATTTTAAATTAGAGGGAAAGGCATAAAAGGTTGTATTGTAGAAATTAAAAGATGAAAAGCAAAAGCAAAGATAATTCTTTCAAGCAGCAATAAGACCTGGAAACAATGCCCCTGAAGCAACTTATAAAGTAGTTATATACTCGGGGGAAAAAAAGAAGCCATTCGGTGATGCAGAAATTGTGAAAGAATATTCATAAACCACGTATCTGACAAAGGACTTGCATCTAGAATATACAAAGAAATCTCAAAGTTCAACAGTTAAAAAAGCAAACAAACAATACAATTAGAAAATGGACAAATGATATAAAAAGACATTTCACCACAAAGGCCATAGAGCTGGCAAACAAGCACACGGGAAGATGTCCAACATCAGTAGGCATTACAGAAATGCAAATTAAGACCACAATGAGGTATCATTACACATCTATTAAAACAGCTAGCAAAAAAAAAAATACTGACAACAGCAAATGCTGGTGAGATGCAAAGAAACTGGATTTCTCACACATTGCTATTGGGAATGTAAAATGATACAGCCACTCTAGAAAACAGAATGGCAGTTTCTTACCAAAAAAAAAAAAAAAATCAAACATATAATTACCATATGACCTAGGAATTGTACTCCCGGGCATTTATCCCAGGGAAATGAAAATTTGTGTCCACACAAAACCCCGTGTACAAATTTTCAGAGCAGCTTTTTGTGTAGTAGTTTAAAACGGGAAACAACCCAAATGTCCTTCAATAGGAGAACGATTAAACAAAATATGGTACCTCAGACCACTGAATACTACTCAGCATAAAAAGAAAATAACGTGAATTTAACCTGGAATTCAACACAGAAAAAAGAGAAAAAAAGGAAATAATTATTGATACATGTAATGACTTGGATGGATCTTAAGGGTATTATGTTGAATGAACAAAAGCCAACTGCAAAGGGTACCTACTGTATGATCTATTTACAAAACAAAATTATAGAGAGGGAGAACAGGTTAGTACATTAGCATTTACCAGAGGTTAGGGATAGAGACTAGAAAGGTACAGCAATGAGTGTAGAAGGTGCAGCCCAAGAGAGCTCCTTTGTAGTGAAGGAACAGTTCCACATCTTGACTGCAGTGGTGGCTACACAAATCTGTGCATATGATGAAACTGTATAGAACTACACACATACCCACACATGCACACAGAAATTAGTGCATGTAAAACTTGCAATCTGAATAAGGTCTCTAGATTGCGCTGATGGTTTCAATACTGTACTATAGCTATATAAGATGTTACTACTGGGGAAAGCTGAGTGAAGGGTACGTGGGATATTGCTGCACCATTTTTTACAGTTTGTTGTGACTCTATAATTATTTCATAATAAAGTATTTCAAAATATAAAGTATTCTTTTAAAGACCACATATTGAATGGAATTAATATATGAAACATCCAGAAAAGGCCACATAAAGACAGATCAGTGGTTGCCTGGAGCTTGTGGGTAGAAGCAGGAATTGCCTGCAAATAGGCACGAAGAATGAAGGAACTTTATTTGGTAAAAGAAATGTTCTAAAATGGAATTGTGGTACTGGTTACAAGACATCACAAATTTACTAAAAAAAAAAAAATAAAAAATCACTGACTACAGTTCAGTGTACAGTATAATGGGTGGATTCTGTGATATGCCTTAATATACCTTAATACCTTAATAAAGGTATTTTTTTAAAAAAGGCACTGTAAACATACACTCAGTTAAACCAGAATTATCCAAAGGCCTCCTTAAGCAGTTTTACCTGAGATTCCTTCAATGCTTGTTTTCCCCACCAAATTGGGTTGGTATCAACTACGATAACTAGAAGATTCAATTCATCTTCTGAAAATTAACAAGAAACAAAATTAAAAACATTAGCCTCATGAAAATGAATCAAAGGTAACATTCCCAATTCATAGATTAAATCCAGAGCAAGCACCACTACGTGCCTTTAAATATTTATCATCCTACAATGGAGACTAACAGAAGACCCAGTTCTTTTAGAGATTGAAGTGGGCCCTTAGCAAGCTCTTGCCTGCTTCCTGTAAAGAATGTAAACTCCGAGTTTCAATTATGTCCATCATTTGGGTGGTGCACATTGCACTCTTTGTGCATGCATGTACCCCTCCTCTCGCCCAGGGCAAATCTTGATGGCTTGACACATGCAGTCAGAGCTCAGTGTACTGCCTTTCTTCTAATTCCTATTTGCTTCTGTTCTCTCACAGTTCCATCAGCTCCTGGTATGGGGACAGCCATGAGCCGGGCTGCACCCTCCACCTAGGCACCCTGTAAGGTCTGCTTGGGAAGGAGAGAGAAAGGGGACTATACTGGGTTAGACTATATCTGCCAGAATTCATGTCCACCTAGAAACTGACTTTATTTGGAAATAGGATCTTTGCAGATGTAGTAAATTAAAATGAAGTCGTACTGAATCAGGGTGTGTCTTAATCCAATGACTGGTGTATAAAACGGCCATGTGAAGACAGGCAGAAATTGGAGTCATGTGTCTATAAGCCAAGGAATGCTGGAAGAACCAAGGAAGCATTCTTCCCTAGAGTGAGCATGGCCCTGCTGACACTTGGCTTCCAGAACTGTGAGAGAATAGGTTTCTGTTAAGACACCTGGTTTGTGGTACTTTGTTACAGCAGCTAACTAACAAAGGGATGAAGGCCAAGAGGCTATAACTCTTATTTTTAAGGCTGATCCACAAAACTCTTAATAGAATTCTTAATACTTTTGTGTGTGGGTCTCAGCAATAGGCTTTCCTGAGAGATGGGCTGTGCGTCATGCCTGTGTATATAAAGCTGAAACTCTGGCTGGACGTGGTGGCTCATGCCTGTGATCCTAGTACTCTGGGAGGCTGAGGCAGATTGCTTGAGGTCAGGAGTTCGAGACCAGCCTGAGCAAGAGTGAGACCCCATCTCTACCAAAAATAGAAAAAATTAGCTGACCATGGTGGCATGCAGCTGTAGTCCCAGCTACTTGGGAGGCCGAGACAGGAGGGTCACTCGAGCCCAGGACTTTGAGGTTGCCGTGAGCTAGGCTGACACCACGGCACTCGAGCCAAGGCAACCAGAGCAAGACTCTCTCTCAAAAAAAAAAAAAAAAAGCTGAAAATCGTGCACAGACCTCACTTTCTGACCAGAGTGGTCAAGGTGCTGCTGTGTTCTAAGAACTGTCACTAACTGGAAAAGGCAGTCAGATGAGTCAGCACAATCTCTCCAACTGCAGAGCCAGCAGCAAGTTCCAGGAGCCCAGGGCCTTGAGGGGTTTTGGGGCCCTCACGCTGCTGGGGGGTGGATGAGTCAGGCAGCCCCTTGCAGGGCCACCATACCGCCATGAGCAGAAGCCTGATGTGCTGTGTGCTGCCTCACAGTGGTTCAGCCTCCCTTTCAGTGGCTGTGGCAGGGCCCTAGTAGTGAGGGAAGAAGCCAGACTTGAGCAGGGTGTATGTTGTCTTCCACGTGAGCAAGATTATTTATAAACTGATGTTTGAAAGCTGAGTTTTTTTTGAAAGGAGATAGGGTCTTACTATATTGTCCAGACTGGCCTGGAACTTCTAGGTTTGAACGTCTAGGTTCAAGAGATCCTCCCATCTCAGGTGGGACTACAGGCTCATGCTCCCATGCCCGGCTGAAAGCTGATTTTTAAGACCAAAAATAAAGACTGGGAAGTCCTTCAGAATTACCCACCCCCTTCCTGCAGCCAAATGTCCATGTCTTTTCTGTATCTGTACTGCGAGCTGATTGAGAACAGGGCCTGGGTCCTGAACTGCCTTTGTATGGCCCACTTTTATTCCCAGATGTTTACTGGGCATCCACGTGGAGCTGGGCCCAGTGCTGAGGACTGGAGTGTGGAGGCAAGAGAGAGCCGTGCTCTTGGGAAGCTTCAGGGGCCTGTGGGGGTGCTACACCCCTGTCTGTAGAAACGTTTGTTTCTCTTACTGTCTCCATTTGACCAACGCAAGAAGGAGGCTTAGAAATCAGGTTTTGCCCAAAGTTCTCTATCCCTGAAGAGATTATTAGGGAGCTGTAGTAGATGGAGGTACTGGGGCCAGGGCGACTGGTGCCGCTGCCTCTCACCCATTTGTTCCAGCTGCTACCTTGACCCTGTGAGCCTTGGTTTACCGGTCTGTAGAATGGGAGAAATGGGAATAATAGTCACTATCATAGGGTGTGTGGGGATCACGTGGTTGGTGCAGGGTAGGGGCTTAAAAAGCACCGGCTGCTCCTGCCACAACCACTGTGGCTATTGTAGGAACTTAGAAGTTTGTTGAATTTATGATTCCATGGGAGACTGGCCTTCGTTGGTATTGTTTATAGCTGTGATCCCTAACCCCCGGGCTGCAGAGCTCTGTCCCCCACCCTCCCAGGTCTGTGGAAAAATTGTCTTCCGTGAAACCAGTCTCAGGTGCCAAAAAAGTTGGGGACTGCTGATAGAATTGCTGTCTATATTCATGTTATATGTATTTGCATATATATTGATATTTATATTTTATTATATAGATATATATTTGCCCTGAATAAACTTTAATATCAGATAGAGACAAGGATGAGACATTTCTCTGTTGTGCTGCTGAAAATCACAGCTTTTGATTTGAATAATTTTAAAATTTAATAAAAATGTACTCTGAGTGCAGGTCTCTATTCACCATCTGTGTTTGTGCCATACACAGTTTTTTTTTTTTGTTTTTTTTTTTTGAGACAGGGTCTCTGTTGCCTGGGCTAGAGTAGAGCGGTGTCATCATAGCTCTCTGCAACCTCAAACTCCTGGGCTCCAGCTTCCTGAGTAGCTGGAACTACAGGTGTGAGCCACCATGCTTGGCTAATATTTCTATTTTTTGTAGAGATGGGGTCTCACTCTTGCTCAGGCTGGTCTCAAACTCCTGACCTCAAGCAGTCCTCCCACCTTGGCCTCCCAAAGTGCTGGGATTACAGGTGTGAGCCACCATGTCTGGCCTCCATGCACATTTTTGAGCCACTGTTGAGAGTAACTAGATCTAGTTCAGGTGAGTGTGGCAAAAAAGGTCACTGTTCTGGGGCACTTCCATTTTGCCACCAGTGACAAAGCTGTGGTGTTGGCTGAGGAGAATCAAAGGCAGATGAGGGGTGGCTGGCCAGGAGTCTATGACATTTCCAAGGAGCAATTAGGGGAGGCTCCTACTGCACTGTCTTCAAAGTAGGAACATGAGACAAAGCCCCAAATCACTTGGCCTGGACACTTCAAAATGGCCTTCAGAAATGGTCAATTTTAAAAGAAAAACAAATTCAAAGCCAAGAAACAGACATGTGTTTGTAGTTTAGGTTCAATACCTTGGAAACAATCAGCAGTGAGAACTGGAGCTGCCATTGGGATTTGGCGTTCTTTCTCTTGTTTGTTGTATTTTATGTTAAGGGGGCCGCAATTGGTAAACAGGCGCTGCTGCCCTGTGCGTGCCCTCGCCTGTGTGGCAGCGTCCAGGCAAAGTGATCTGGCATCAGCTGGCAGCCTGCAGCCGTGTAGAGGGGCTCAGGTGGTTGTGGGTGGTGGCCCCAAGTGAATGAACAGTGCTTGTCATGGAGCCTAGAGCCCCCTCTGCTCTTGGAAAGAACCAGGTCCCCTGGCCCCTTCTGTCTCCCAGTCCTGGAGGTTCAGCCTGGTGCTGCAGGTCCGCCTGCTGGGAGCAGGTGCTGATGCCGACTGGCTGGTTTTCACAGAGATGTCTCTTTTCCTCCTTCAGCACAGAAAGGCCTGGTCTCTGCTCGGGTAGGGTCATGAGGGTCATAAAGCAGACAGGTGAAAGTAATGGCCTCATAAGAACGGATCTCCCCTGGCCAGGAAACGGAGGCACCTGAGATTCCCGAGAGCTGCAAGGTCAGAAGTAGTGCGGTGTGATGGGATGATGGAATGCAGGTGCTGGGCGTCTTTGGGCAAAAGTCCTGTTTGCAGACTTGTCCCCAGTGAGGTGTTCTGTTTTACATTTGTGCACCTATTGTTGCCAGTCCTGCTGATTTTTCTACATCTGATCATCATAACTAGACGTTTTTCTTCTTTCCTCTCTTTCTGTTTGCCTCTAGAGTAAGGTCCAAGGTGGAAAGAAAAGGACTTTTAAAAATGCCAAGTTGGCCAGGTGCAGTGGCTCATGCCTGTAATCCCTGTACTTTGGGAGGGCGAGGTAGGAGGATTGCTTGAGGCCAGGAGTTCAAGATCAGCCTGGGCAACATAGCGAGACCTCATCTCTACAAAAAATTTTTAGAAATTAGCTGGGCACGGTGGCGCAGGCCTATAGTCCCAGCTACTTGGGATGCTGAAATGGGAGAATTGCTTAAGTCCAGGAGTTTGAGGCTGCAGTGAGCTGTAATTGGGCCAGTGCACTCCAGCCTGGGCCACAAAGTGAGACTTCATCTCTTAAAAAAAGAAAGAAGAAAAGCCCTGAGTCAGAATTCCAGAATATTCTCTGAGTCACTTGGTTAGAGTGATGCAGTCACGCTAGGCCTATTATCCTACAGAGTAGGTTATCATGCATACCATAGAGTTTGGGTGGAGGAGTGTCAGGAGATAGGGTGGGGCCCAGTGGCTGTGTTCCTGAATTCCACCAATTATTTCTTTACTCTTCAAACAATACTAGCCATGCAACTTCTGGGCATTTTTCCCATTGATATATTTGTGCAGAAGTACAAGGAAACAGATACGTGTTCATCAGTTGAAGGCGTTTTCAATAAATCTGGACTCTATCATGGTGTTCCAGGCCCTAGTTAAGAAGAATGAGGCAGGTTTCTCTGTGCTGCTGTGGAAGAAGGTAGATTACTGCGGAGGGGAAGAGCAGTGTTGCTGTGTGACCCCTCTGTGTAAAAATACGCACATGTTATAGATGCTTATAAATGTTCTGGAAAGATATGTGCCCAAATAATAAATAGTGATGGTCTCTGGAGAGTGAAGGATGGGGAAGGGTGTAGGGGAGAGGAAAGAAATTTACATTTTTATTTTATTTACTTCTGTATGTTTGAACTTTCTTTAATAGTGTACATGTTGTTTCTGTGATTTTAAGAAAGCTAGTTAAAAGAATAATAATTCAGGGTTCCCTTAGTAATATGGCCTGGCATTTGTTCCATTGTGGTGAGAAGGTTCTGGGTTCCTGGTGTCTGTCCCTCATGTTGTGTAGGAGGCGAGTGATTACCTGAGGCAGAAACTGGATCCTTCTCCTGCCATTTCCTCCTGGGGACGCCTGGGCTCGTCCCTGATTCTTCTGAAACTGTTTCTTCTGGAACTGTTTCTTCATTTGCGGGATGGACTAGTTGAGCCTGCTTAACCTCCCTCATGTACTGTTGGAAGGGTCTTTGAAAATGGAGAAGCATGAATTTAAGGTCAGATATTTAAAAATTGTCATTTTAAGGACTTTTTTTCTTAAAAAAGTAATTGGGAGTGTTACAGCTCTTTTGGAATTTGTCTAGCAGGTTTTCTGTTCCTCACTGGAAGACCCTCCCCCCCAGATAAAAATAAAATAAAATAATAAAAAAAAAGAAGTAATTTAGGTTGAGTGTATTAATTTCCTAGAGCTGCCGTAACAAAGTACCACAAACTGTAGGCTTCAAACAACAGAAATTTAATCTTTCACAATTCTAGAGGCCAGGAGCCCGAAATCAAGGTGTTGGCTCCCTCTGAAGGCTCGAGGGGAGGATCCTTCCCAGCCTCTCCCAGCTTCTGGTGATGGCCAGCAGTCCTTGGTGTTCCTTAGCTTGTACATACATCACTCCGATCTCTGTCTTTGTGTGGCCTTCTTCTGTCTGTCCCTTTTATAAGGACACCAGTTCCATCCTAATCCAGGATGACCTTATCTTAATTACATCTGCAAAGACCCTATGTCTAAGTAAGTTCCCATCCTCAGGTACTAGGGGTTAGGATGTGGACATATGTTTTGGGGGGCTACCCTCTTCAGTGGAGTTTCTATCATTCCTAGCAAAGAAGTGTTTGGAATTTTTTTTTTTTTTTAGAGACAGAGTCTCGCTCTGTTGCCTGGGCTAGAGTGCTGTGGCATATGACTAGCTCACAGCAACCTCAAACTCCTGGGTGCAAGCAATCCTTCTGCCTGAGTCTCTCAAATAGCTGGGACTACAGACATGCACCATCATGCCCAGCTAATTTTTTCTATATATTTTTAGTTGTCCAGATAATTTCTTTCTATTTTTAGTAGAGAACGGGTCTTGCTCTTGCTCAGGCTGGTCTCGAACTCCTGTCCTCCTGCCTTAGCCTCCCAGAGTGCTAGGATCAGGTGTGAGCCACCATGCCCGGCCTGGAATTTTTAATAATTTGATGATGTAAAATCTAAAATTATAAACTTGCTTGTGAAAATAGAATTTCAAATGATGTTTCAGAGCAAAACATTGTAGGCTGAAAAACTCCAAAGATAATCATTAGTTCAAAGGCCAGCCTTCCAAGTGAGTATGTTTGTTATCTAGTGATGGGGTCTCCATGCCAGATTTTCTGTTGCTTTATGAACATTTGCTTTTGGCGTTGCTTCTTTTAATCACATAAACTGTGTTTTTAAATCTTCCACTTAGGAAATTGAGAGACTTACTGAGCGACTAGAAGAAAAAGAGAGGGAGATGCAGCAGCTGTTGAGCCAGCCACAGCATGAGCGAGAGAAGGAAGTCATCCTGCTGCGGAGGAGCGTGGCGAAGGAGGAGCGGGCCCGGGCCGCCAGTGACGTTCTGTGCCACTCCTTGGCCAAGGAGACCCACCAGCTGCGGAGAACACTGGCTGCCACTGCCCACATGTGCCAGCATCTAGCCAAGTGTCTGGGTGAACGACAGCATGCACAGGGGGACGTAGAGGAGAAAAGTCCTGACAAGGTAGGCCACAGTGTAACCAAATCGTGATGAAGACCCCGGTGTGGCAGGAGGCATTGCCTGCAGACCTCCAGGATCCCCTAGCAATCTCAGAGGTCAGGGGGTGCCCCAGGGCCCACTTTTGTTCTCAGTAATGAGAGTCAGCCAGTGCATCAAAGCTTGCACATCCAGGGGTTTCGTTTAGAATGATGGAACATGCAAAATGCAATAGGAACGCAGGGCGGCTCACCTCACCAGCCCCCCAGCACTGGGCCTATAGCCGACCCTGCACTCAGCTGTGGAGATGGCGCTCTGGTCTCATCTGCCTCAGCCCAGGATGAGAAGGAAGAGTGGGGGATGGAGGGGCTGCCCTGAGGAAGTGCTGTCACATGTGTGTTGGGCAGATGAGGAAACTGAGGCAGAGCTAGGCAATACTGCTGGAGAGGGGCAGTGCCCCCAAATGGCACATGTACAGGAGCTAGGCCCAAACTGCCAGGAGGACATGAGTAACGGCCATCTGCAGGCTCCATGTATCTAAGTGGATCAGGGCTGGCACAGCTGTGGGCCTCATGAAAAGCCAAAATTGCCATTGCCAAAGCTGGTTTTCGGGCATGTCCTTGACAGCAGCACGGCCTGCCACAAGCCAGGAGACCTGGTCGTCCTCAGGGCTGCAGCCTCATTGTCATCAAAGCAAGGACCAGGTGACATTGGGGGCCTAAGACACTGGATCTGGGCTGTGGCTATGTGTAGAGTCTGGTGGGGGTGACAGGGACCATGAGGATTTTTGCATCAGGAATCACATAAGGCTGTCATGTAGGTTGGAGGCACACCCAGGAAACCAGGGGGCTCCTAGGCAGGAAGAGCAGGGAGCAGTGGGGCTGAGGCTGCTGGCAACCAGGTGCTGGTCACAGCGCTTCCTGCTGGGGGGCTGTGATCTGTGTGGGACAGACAGGAAACGGAAGCACATGGGACACACCTTACCCCGGTCATGTGGTGGGCCAGGCTGAGGCTGCATCTTGCCTGCACTGCCTGGCACAGGGCCTCTTGCTTGGATCCCTCTAGGTAGTTCTCTGAGGCAGCAACAGGATTCATGCAGAAACACGTGCTCTGAGATGTTCTGGGGCAGTTGGCACATCCAGTTCCTATTAGCAGCTTCACCAAAGTACCCGTTGGGGAGAAACTTGATCTGAGAACGACCCATCTCAGTTGGGTGGATTCCACAAAAAGGGAACCTGAGAAGAACACAACTGTATTTCGGAAACCAAAAGAAAATTTGCTGACTGGGAGGAGGTGGGGGTGTTCTTGTTCAATTTTGAGTCATTTCCCTCTGGGGATTTGAAAAGAGCCACATAACAGTGGTCAGCATGAGATGGGTGTGGAGCCAGTGGTGGGGGGATGGGAGGACAGGACAGGCTCCTCATCACAGTCTGTAAATAAGTGTCACTTCTCAGTCCTGGACTCGGCTGAGTCACCGGGGCTTCCCAGTACAGGCTGGATTAGGACGTGCACTTCCTTTGTCATTTGAGGGGAATTCTCAAAAATAATGTCATTGATACACAGTCCCCAGCACTGTTCATTGTGCGGAATTTCTAGGGTACAAAAGGGTATTTCATGAGACTTTTCAGTTAGGTCTGCCAACTATTAGGTTTTTCTTTGGGAAATGGCTCCCACGACCGAATCTCCCAACCCTGCATGCGGCACGGGTTAGATTGCCGTGTCCAGAAGCACCACGTGGAACTTGATTGTAGATAAGACAGTGTCATGGGCTCCGAAGGAGGTAAGCCAGGCACAGCCAGGCCCACCCCAACAGCTGGGGGTTCTCTAGTGTACAACAGGACTGAGCTTCCTGCCCTCCTTACTCCCTGTGATAATGGCAGAGCTCAAGCAATGAGAAGATTTTACTACATCTGGTATATATAAACACTCTAGACTTTAGAATGTTTAAATCCTGAATATTTAAAAGAAACAGCTCAAACTGGCACGTAGGTTGGAATAAGAACAGTGTCAAGGATGATGTGACCTGGAGACCCTCTGCTCAGGCTGTGGCCTGGCCCCAGTCGGAAGCCTGGCAGGGAGAGGGTGGTTCCTTGTGCCTGCATGGTTGGAGTCAGCAAGTCCTTGTCTCTGCTTTGCTTCTCTGTCAAATGAACAGTCACTACCTGCTGCACTGTGGGATGCAGTGATGACCTGTGGCCTCAGCCTCCAGGTCCAGCTTTCTCATCCACTCTTACATGTGGTGACACGGTGTCTCCTCTCTGCCCGTTCCTTATGCAGCCAGAGCATACAGGCAGGGATGCCTCTGTCCAGAATATTATTGAGGAGTTACAGGAAGAAAATCGACTGTTAAAACAGAAGGTGACTCACGTGAGTGTCTTTAACTTTTAATTTGAGAAGAACATTCCCTCTCACCAACTATATGTGAGGATTCTTTCCTTGGCTGATGCCCAGAGGTTGCTCCCACCCTCTGGCCACTTTGGCTTGATACACACAGTCCCCAGAGACCTTACCTTTTAGCCTAAGGTGATGTACAGGACATGTCCTGTCTTTCTTCCATCCCCCCGATTTGATTCACAAGTCAATTAAAGGAAGTACAAGAATTACTATCAGGAAGTACAGTTTTTAAGGC
The DNA here is from genome assembly GCA_963575035.1 of Avahi laniger. Classification (NCBI taxonomy): domain Eukaryota; kingdom Metazoa; phylum Chordata; class Mammalia; order Primates; family Indriidae; genus Avahi; species Avahi laniger. The sequence goes on along the minus strand of CAUYSK010048755.1, from coordinate 5,673 downwards.
AGGAAAATTGTACTAAGTCCACTTCTGTGTAAGACGTTGCTATGGGCATTATTAGTGTCCCAGGATCCTCTGGTGGGCTTAGTGTCCCCTCTGCACAGAGAACACAGGGAGGTGGCTTGCGTTGAAGAGGAAAACCTCGCTCGTGAATTATTGCTGGTAAACAGCTTCACGGTTGGGTGCTGGCTCGAGCAGCTTCTCAGCTGCCTTCGCCGGGAGCTTTCCGGCTCCGCATCCTCAGGTGGAAGACCTCAATGCCAAGTGGCAGCGATACGACGCCAGCAGGGACGAGTACGTGAGGGGGATCCATGCGCAGCTGAGGGAACTGCAGGCCCCCCACGAGCCTGAGCTGATGAGGAAGGAGATCTTCCGGCTTAACAGACAGTTGGAGGAGAAAATAAACGACTGTGCAGAAGTCAAGCGGGAGCTGGCAGCCGTGAGGATGGCCCGGGACGCTGCCCTGGAGCGGGCGCAGATGCTGGAACAGCAGGTCTCCACCCTTGGGGTCTGGGCAGCACTGACCGTACGTCTGCCTGCAGGTGGTGGCTGTGGTCTCGGGACAGGCTGGGCCAAGGGCTCAGGGTGGGCAGTGGTCATGGGGCAGATGGGAGAAGCCCAGTGGGGACTTTGTCCTTCCTTGAGCAGAAATGTTTCTTGTCTCTTCTTAGATTCTTGCTTACAAGGATGACTTCATGTCAGAAAGGGCAGATCGGGAACGGGCTCAAGGCAGGATTCAAGAGCTAGAGGAAAAGGTCACCTCTTTGCTGCACCAGGTGTCCTGGAGACAGGTAGAGTATGAGGGCACATTTCTTCTTGCTTAGGTTTAGTGTTTTTGTTTTTCTCTTCATGCATTTTGAGCCTTTCAGTGTCTGCTAAGACCCTGATTTGCTGGTGGGAAGGGTTGTGCTGGGTTCTTCCCAGCTCTGGGCAGAGCTGCCTTGCCTAGTGCCTAGGGCGTGGTCGTGGAAACTCTGTGGTACTGTGTTTAGTTACAGAGGAGGTTGGCATGGCGGCCTGTGTTAGCAGAGGTGGCCATTCTCAGGACCTGTCCTGCCTCCCTGTTTGTCACTGTCACGCAGCCAGAGAGTGTGTCCCAGGACTTAGACTCCCTATTGGGTGCCCCATACATTCCCCTGCTCTGAGCTGGGAACCCTGTTTACCCTGTCATGTAGATGTGACAGCCCTAGGTATCCCATGACGTCCCCCAGCTCAGCCTGGCACGTGCAGCTGGGCCTCGCAGGCCAGTGGGATCTGCAGCCTGCTCCCTGGGCTCGGTGCTCTTCCTGCCATGGTGGGTACCTTGAAGGAGGCCCGGTGTGAGTGAGAACTGATGAAGTTTCTCGCTGTGTGACCTGTGGCACCCACGTGTCTCTTCCCCTCTTCCGGGAGGGGAACGGGGGGTCATGGTGGACATCTTTTCTTCCACACCCTTGGACTAAGTCCACAGCAGGGGGCCTGGACACAGGCAACTGTTTCTACTTGTGGACAAAGAAAGGGATCATGGTGGGGGCCTCTGTCCTTCCCCACAAGTCCACAGGCTGACAAGGAAGCTCTGATGGCTTCACCAGCCGCAGCAGGACCTGCCCCAAGCTCCTGCCCAGACCCCATAGCCTTCTTGGCATCACGTGACGGAGAGTGGAAAACCCAATTCCTGGTTCTCCTAAGGTCCTGGGACTGCAGGTAGACCCAGGGTGGGGATCTTCCAGCATGTTCCCTGGGCAGGATTGGGAGTATCTTCCAACATGACTATATGTGGGTTTTCCTGGGGTTTGGTTTTGCCTGTTGGTTTTGTGGCCTCCATGAATGTGAGGAAGCATGTGATTTGGATTGAAGGGTTGCTAATGGTACAGTCATGAGGATGGTCTCAGGTGGCCTTCCAAAGATTTGGGGCCAAAGGAACTGGTTCCAGACCTGCAGGCCTGGATTCTCTAGGAATTCTCACTCAGCACCAAGGGCAAAATTCCTCGTAGGAACTGGGGACTTTGTACTAAGTGGCCTCTACATCCCTTTCAACCGTAGCCTCTGGCCCCTTGAGCATTGGGAGCACTTGCAGTTGCTCAGTCCCTAAGTGGCTCACCCAGGGACAGTGGTGCTGAAGGCATGGCTGATGAACTGTAGTCCGCTGAGGAAAATCCAAGTTTAGATGCAGAGTGGCAAGGCCTATTGGAATGAAGGTCCCAAACAAGCAACAATGGGCACTGCAGGCTGCAGTGCTTCAGGATGGGTGTTTGTGCCAAGTGATTGACGTGGTTGAGGCAGAAATACTCCCCTGCTACTACTGGAGGCCCCCTAAGTGCTTAGAGTGCTTAGCACCCCAAGCCCCAGAGGAGGTACAGAGTGGGATTGGGATTCAATTTGCTCCCCACCCTGAGCTCTGCCCTCCGCCACCCTGTGGCTCTGTGTGGAGCATGTCTTCGGAGGCACCTTCTTGGTCAGGTCTCCTAGAGCCAATAGGTCCAATCAGACCTTGTGCCGAGAGGCCAGGGAGCGGACCCCACTCAGACCTGTTCCTTCATGTGTGCGTGAGGAAATGTGGGTGATCGCTTCAGTTGTTCACTGAGCACCTCCTTGTCTGGGCTCTGGGGAACAGGAATTCCGCAAGGGGAGGGATTTAAGTTGCACTTGTTGCTGGAACCCGAGACCTGGCTTTGTGGCCTTCAGCACAGCCCATGTAAACAGATCTTCGCCTTTTCTCCAGGACGTCCAAGAGCCAGACCCCTGCCGGATTCATACCAGGAGCAAAACTGCCAAGTACTTGGAAACTGATGCATTGAAGCTTGTCGGGCCTGGTGGCTGGAGGCCGGGGCCTGGGTCCCAGCAGCTGGAACTGGAACCCCCTGCAGAAGGCAGCGACCCCAGCACAGCCCAGAGAGGCCAGGGAGACCTTCAGTGCCCTCACTGCCTGCGGTACTTCAGTGATGAGCAAGGTGAAGAGCTCCTCAGGCATGTGGCCGAGTGCTGCCAGTGAGCCAGGACTTCCCTGTGCCCTTGTGGACCCCTGCCTAGAGCAGCCACCCTCAGGGACAGGGTGAGTGCTCTCAAACACGATGGGTTGAGCTCTACCGAGATCAAGGCCCCTATAATGGGCACTCTGATTGTTCACCTTGATCCCCCTTTGGCTGTGGAACACACCAGGTCAGAGGAAGCTGCCAGCAGGGCTGGGGTTGGAGGCAGAGATGGGGTCAGGAGCATCAGTCACAGGGAAGCCCTGGTCTCATCTCTCCATCATGCTGAAACCAGATCAGTCTGCTGCTAGTGTGCCAGCCCCACCTCAGCCTGCACTTGGAGATGCCACAGCTTGCCAGAAAGGAGTCGTTGCCTATGGGAGCCACGTGTGCCTCCCCAGGGTAGAAGCTCCATCTCGTTCTATAGAATGAAGTGTCTCCTCCCTGCCTTGGATCAGGAGGCTTGCAGAACAGAGTACTGTAGCTGCACATGCCACTAGGGGGCCCGTCCCTAGCCATGGCAGAGCCACATGTCTGCATTGAAATTGAAACTGAAAAACATTGCACATGTCTGCTACATCTGAATTGGCATCGAAATTGAAAAACGATGCATTGCAATAGCATTTATCATGTATCCAGAAGTTAAAACACACTTATTTTATATTCATTTATTTTTATAATAAATGTACTTGCTACTGTGACTGCTCTGAGAATTCGTGTTGCCGATGGGGTACAGGGGCCCAGCAGTATTTTCATTACCTGCTGGAGTTAGACCAGTTGGCAAGGGGAGACACTCCCACTGTTGCCACCTGCCAGGGGAACTAGACAAGGGGGTCAGTGGGAGTCTGGCCAGCTCTACCTATTTGGGGCTGTGTGGGCAGAAGGCTGCCTTAGCATTTACAGGGATGGAGGACTCGCATTTTAGGCTTTTTACTTTTAGCAACTTCACAGAGCCAGGTAAATACCTGAGCTCCTGACCTTTAGACTACTTGGAGAAATTCTTGGGGCACTTATACTGAAGTTTACTTACAAGTGGGCACCTGACATTTGTGGGAAGTGAGTCACTGGGGAGAGGCCATCCTTTGTTAGGAGCGAGGCACTGAGTTTTGAACTCCATTGGTACTTTCACATTCTCCCAAGTGTTGAGCTGGATTCAGGCAGAGACCATTGGGGCAGAGATGGAGCCCTGAGCTACTCAGAAGTGATCGGGCACCAGCCCAGCATTCTGCCTTTGGCCTGTTTCAGCTCTAGCCCAGGACATGAAGAAAAGGGGTGGGAATGAAGTAGAAGAAGTAGGCATCCACTGAGAGCATGTTAGAACTGCAAAGAGCGGGCTATCTGCATAGTGCATGTCGGTGGTTTGTGTCGAGGCCAGCCTAGGCAACAGAGCAAGACCCATCTCCTAAATAAGTAAAAACTGTAAATTAAACCCAAAGAAAATGGAAGGAAATAATAAAAAAGCAGAAATTAATGAAAATAGCAAGAAAATCAATAATGCTAAGAGTTAGTTCTTTTAAATAGTAATAAAACTGATAAACCTCTAGCATGGCTGATCAAGAAAAAAGAGAAAACACAAATTGCCAATATAAGGAATGAAAAGGGGGAAATCACTATAAATGTCCCAGATGTTTAAAAGATAAGAGGACACTATGAATAACTTTATGGTAAGTAATTTGACAACTTAGATGATATGGATAAAATCCTTGAAAAACATACCTTATGAAAACTGACACAAGAAGAAATAGAAAGCTTGAATAGCTCTATGTCCATTAAATAAATTGAATCTGCAATTAAAAATCTTTTCTCAAAGAAAATTGCCCAGATGATGTCACTGGTAAATTCTTTCAAACATCTTAAAAAGATAAAATACCAATGTGACATACACTCAAAATATAGGGAATGTTTCCCCAACTCATTTTATGACACCAAAACCTGAGAAAGATAAAAATCCTAACAAAATATTAACAAATTGAATTCAGCAAAACCAAAAAAGGAGACATCATAACCAAGTAGGATTTTTATTACAGGAATACAAGACTGGTTGACATTAAAAAAATTAAACACGTGGCACATACCTGTAGTCCCAGCTACTTGGGAGGCTGAGGCAGGAGGATCACTTGAGCTCAGGAGTTCGAAGTTGCAGTGAGCTATGGAGATGCTACTGCACTCTAGCCCAGGCAACAGAGCCAGATGCTGTCTCAAAAAAATAAATAAAGTCAATAAATATAATTTACTAGTAATAAAATAACAGAAAAACTGTATGATCATTTCAAAAGAAGCGGAAAAAGCTTATGACAAAATCCAATACCCACTCATCATAAAATCCCTTAGCAAACTAGGAATAAAGGAATTTCCTCAATCTGATGAAGGTTTATGTTCAAAAAACCTACAGCTAACATTATACCTGATGAAGTACTGAATGCTGTCCCTGTAGAGGATGAGGTCAAGGCAAGGATGTTCACTTTTACCACTGCGATTCAGCATGGTATAGGAGGTCTTACCTGGTGCAAGAAGGCAATAAAGGAAAGAAAGATTGGGAAAGAAAGAAAACTAGGCTGGGCGCGGTGGCTCATGCCTGTAATCCTACTTCTCTGGGAGGCCGAGGCGGGCGGATTGTTTGAGCTCAGGAGTTCGAAACCAGCCTGAGCAAGAGCGAGATCCCGTCTCTACTAAAAATAGAAAGAAATTAATCGGACAACTAAAAATATATAGAAAATATTAGCTGGTCATG
>CAUYSK010048754.1:0-26709 GCA_963575035.1 Avahi laniger | reverse complement strand
AGTGAGGTAATTTTTATAGGTTGAATAAGAAATAATTTTTAAAGTAACTACTGAAATATTTTTCTTTTGAAAAACAATGGTAAAAGAATCTCTTTTCAATAAATGGTGCTGGGAAAACTGGATAACTACATGCAGAAGATTGAAACTGGATCCCCACCTCTCACCTCTTACAAAAATCAATTCACAATGGATAACAGATTTAAACCTAAGGCATGAAACCTTAAGAATCCTAGAAGAAAACGTAGGGAAGACTCTTTCAGACATCAGCCTAGGCAAAGAATTTATGAAGAAGACTCCAAAAGTAATCACAGCAGCAACACAAATAAATAAATGGGACTTGATCAAATTAAAAAGCTTTTGCACAGCCAAGGAAACTATCATTAGAGTGAATAGATAGCCCGCAGAATGGGAGAAAATATTTGCTCTCTACAAAGGGCTGATAACTAGAATCTATTTAGAACTCAAAAAAATCAACAATAATCAAACAACCCCATCAATAAATGGGCAAAGGAAATGAACAGAAATTTTTCAAAAGAAGACAGACTAATGGCCAGCAAACATATAAAAAAAAAATGCTCCACATCTCTAATCATTAGGGAAATGCAAATCAAAACCACAATGAGTTATCACCTAACCCCAGTGAGATTGGCCTTTATCAAAAAATCCCAAAACAGCAAATGCTGGTGAGAATGTGGAGAGATAGGAACACTCTTACACTGCTGGAGGGACTGCAAGTTAGTACAACCTCTGTGGAAAAGAATTTGGAAATACCTAAAAGAGCTAAAAATAGAAATACCATTTGATCCAGCAATAGCACTATTAGGCATCTACCCAAAGGAACAGAAGTCATTCTATAATAAAGTCATCTACACTCAAAGGTTTATGACAGCACAATTCACTCTTGCAAGGATGTGGGAAACAACCAAAGTGCCCGTCAATCCACGAGTGGATTAATAAAATATGGTATATGTATACAATGGAATACTACTCAATTACAAAAATGATGGCGATCTAGCACCTCTTATATTTTCCTGGATAGAGGTTGGGCCCATCCTCTGAAGTGAGGTATCACAAGAATGGAAGAATAGGTACCACATGTACCAGCCATCAAACTGGCACTAACTGATCAACACTAAGATGTTCACATAGTAGTAATATTCTTTGGGGATTGGGGGTGGGTAAACTCACATCTAATGAACACAGTGAGCATTGTAGAGGGGAAGGGCATGCTTCAAATCATGGTTTGGGTGTGGCCAAGTTATAACATGTAACCAAAATATTTGCATCTCCATAATATCCTGAAATTAAAAAAATGGTAAAATTAGATACAGTTTCATTCTTTTAAAGAGAACTGATAAACATAATTTCTTCGCATGCTATTGTTTTCTCTATGTATGTATATACATACAGATATAATTGGTTTATTTATATTTATCATATAGGCAACTATATTTCTAGATTTTCAAAGTAGAATAATGGGTCTTCTAATGGTAGTAACTAAACCAACACAAATCCTGGATACCTAACAGACCCTTGCAAGGTACATGTTTGTAGGTCTTAATTAAATCACAATTATGGTAACCTTTAGTGCATTCTTATATTGGATCATGAAAGTTTGAAACAAGGGCTCTGAAGCCCAGCAAACAGGAGATTAAAGCTACCATTTTATGATTACATGAGCTAAAAATGTTACTGACTACTTCTAAGTTCTAGTCTTTTCAAATACAAAGAAGAAAGGGAAAAAGCAATAGGCCTAAAAGCTATGTACTATCTTCTCCCTTTAATGTACTTTCTACCCAGTGACTTTCATGTATATCTCTTTGGCCAGAATGGCAACACCTTCCCACTTCTAGTTGCAAAGGAGTTGAGAAAACTAGCATTTTAAGCTGGGTTCATGGCCACTCAGAATAAAATAAAGCGTTTATTTCAGTAGAGAAGGAGAGAATAGATATTTATGTATACTTAGACAATTACAAGAGGATAATATTCACATGGGGATAGCATCCACCCGACAAATACTGTCATAAGGAGAAAATGCAATCTCATATATACATACCATACACAGATAATCAAGAACATAATACTTTGTAAAAAGTACACATTCATAAAATGGTATATGAAAAATCATCTTCAATTCTCTGGGGTTGTATAAAATGATTAAAAATAAATTGACTGAGAAAAGAGTTGCCTAGCATTTTTATAGAACATATATTTTATTTTAGAAATGTCATTTTAAAAATTCAAACTAGTTCACAGAAGTGTTTGTTAATGACAGCAGAAAAAGTCTCCTATAATTTTGTGTTTGCTAATTATGGATTTCTTTCACTTTACTGTGTATGGTATCAATAAGAAAATCTAGGCCAGGCACAGTGGCTCATGCCTGTAATTCCAGCATTTTGGGAGGCCCAGGTGAGAGGATTGCTGAGGCCAGGAGTTTGAGATCAGCTTGGAAAACATAGTGAGGCCTCATCTCTACAGAAAATAAAAAAAATTAGCCACATGGTAGTACAGTCTGTAATCTTAGCTATTCAGGAGGCTGAGGCAGGAGGATCACTTGAGTCCAGGAATTGAGGCTTCAGCAAAATGTGACTATACCACTGCACTCCGGTGTGCAGTCTGGGTGACAAAGCAAGACCTTGTCAGAAGGAAGAAAGGGAGGAAGGCAGGCAGGCAATATAATAGTGTTTTCGATTTCAAATACAATACAATATTTTTAAATTTCATATGGAGTTTAGCTCTGGGAACTATTCCAGTCTACTATACTACTGTGCCAGCTTTTAAACTTTAATTGAATTCATTTTACAATATTGGTGTACTCACAGAAGCCTTTTATTTCAATGAGCTTCCCAACCAGTGCTCTGTTACCCTGGCCTGACACAAGCAGGTTGCAGGTGTTTGAAGAAGTGGGACCCTCAACCTTTAGTCATGTCACGGTTCCTGGGCTGGCCTCCTAGTCCTAGAGCAGCCTTGTCCCTTTACCCTAGAATCCAAAAACGTATATTTCGAGACATATTGTAACTTTTCATGTACTTATGCCTCGTCTCCCTAATTAGATTGTATGCCCCAAGAGCAGGGACTGAGTCTTCTCAAAGAGCCTAAGTGCTGCATAAAATTGGTGCTTACTAAGCATTTTTGATTAATATAAAACACATCGTCTTTTTCTGGCATTTACGACATAGGTACTTATGTCCTGATAAACATTATCTATGCTTTTTGTATAAAATTAAAGTTGTTTAGTTCTCTTCTATTCCCTTGATGATATCTGCACTAGGCTGTCTCTCGATGAAGTTGTATAGAATATTTTCATGAGACATTTATATTATATATTCAACTTGTACTCACATGAAATATTTTCTTTTCCACGCTCTCACTTTTATATTGGCTATGAATTGAATTCTATCCCCTTAGATGAGGTCAGGACTAATCATCCCTTTCCTGTGCTTAGTTATAGAGCTTCCAGAACTTGGAAGGGTCTTTGAAATCAGGCATCCCAGCACTCGCTATTTACAAATGAGGAATCTGAAGCCAAGAAGGTCTGAGTTTTCAGTTCGAGAAACATTTGTTGAACATCTGTCATATGCTTAGCCTCGGGCTAAGTCTGGGGGATAAATAGGCAAATTAGAAATAATCATGTAAGGATTAAATATGATATTGTACATCATGAATGGAACATAGCATCTGACATGTGATACCCATTCATGCAACAATATTTGAATGCTTTACATTTAATATCATGGCTCCCAATTTTCCTAGATTGGAGGCAAAGAAAAAAAAGCCTGAAAATTGATTGGAAGATGAGGATTCCTTGAGGATTTCACTCCTAGTCTAAGACAACACAATGATACTTTTACTGTTCTATGATTACACAACAAGTTAACCAAAACAGAAATTTAACTGAGGTGCCTCGACTTCTGTTTGTTTTTTTTTTTTTTTTTTTTGGAGACAGAGTATAACTCTTTTGCCCGGGCTAGAGTGAGTGCCGTGGCATCAGCCTAGCTTACAGCAACCTCACACTCCTGGGCTCAAGCGATCCTCTTGTGTCAGCCTCCCAAGTAGCTGGGACTACAGGCATGTGCCACCATGCCCGGCTAATTTTTATATATATTTTTAGTTGTCCAATTAATTTCTTTCTATTTTTATAGAGACGGGGTCTCACTCTCGCTCAGGCTGGTCTCGAACTCCTGAGCTCAAACAACCCGTCCGCCTTGGCCTCCCAGAGAGCTAAGATTACAGGCGAGAGCCACCGCGCCTGGCCTCGACTTCTGTTTAAAGATTTTTTTCTTTAAATCTCCAGTTACAACTCTCAGAGCTACCACATGATTTGTAGATTTTTACTGTTAGATATGAATATCACTATATTAGAAAGTAAAGAGGAAAAAATAACAATGGAAGAAAAGTAAAGAGAGCTTTGCTCGGTCCTGTAGTATACCTACTATATTTAAGAAAACATACTATGTTAAGAAAATATACATATTATAGGAATGACAGAGTACAAGAAAGCAAATCCTACTCTAGACACCTGTAGTGTCCTCTGGTACTGAGGGACATGTCAAAATTTTCAAAGGGTATTCAAGCAAAGATGGGCATCCATGGTCCTGCTTGCCTGTTAAGATTATTGGCCCCAGTATGGTTTGACTTGGTCACATGCATTCAAGGGCTGAACTACTTTTAATTCTTATTTAACATGTGTATTCACTTGTTAAATAAATTCTATTGATACTATATCAGAAATGACTTTAAGTATATGACTTCTTCTATCTCCACTTCCCTTCTTGTATTTCACTCCCAGCTCACTACTGAATCAATGAACCATTTGCTTCCTTGCCTCCTTTCACACCTCTGTCCACTCTCTCCATATTCCTTTCTGTCCTTCACACCACCCTCAGTTATCTTCCTTTAAACTATATCCAAAATACATCTCTGTACCACTGGAAAACATCCACAGGCATTTTGTTGTACACAGGTAAAAATCCAAATGTCTTCGTTAGTATAAAACAAACTACTTGCTTAATTAAATCTCAAATGCTCAAAAGTTCCAAGCTCCTGGTTCCCTACCAAGAAGATAGAAATAATTCTGCTGATGTAATTTAAATAACTAAATGTCTTAGTCGTCCCAGGATGCCATAACAAAATATCACTGATTGGGTGGCATAAAACATAGACATTTATTTCTTCACAGTTCTGGAAGCTAGAATTCCAAGATGAGGGTGCTAGCATGGTCTGGCTCTGGTGAGGGCCTCATGTGGCTGAGGGAGGGCAAGAGTAAGCTTCTTGATGTCTCCTGTCAGGGCACTAATCCCATCATGAGGACTCCACCTTCGTGACCTTATCTATACCTACCTTCTCAAAGTCTTCATCTCCAAATTCCATTGTATTGGAGGTAAGGACTTCAACATATGAATTTCGGTTGGAGTAGAGGACACAATTCAATCCATAGCACTAAACGTTGTTATTTCCAGTATAGCGTTGGTCTCTTTTGGTCCAATGTGACTAGATAACAAGTAACATTGTATGCATACACAGAAAAACTTAGGTATCAATTTTCAGCTCTTTGTCTAATCGAAGAATCTATTCAGCACAAATGGGTTTAAAAATATACCTTCCATGATGCCACATGAACAAAATATCAACCCTACGAAAAGAATGTGTGATAATTGGAGATCACCTTACTTTTTGCAGTTCTCCCATTCAGATTCTGTACCAATTCAAAAATAGACACAAGAGTTAGATAAGGAAAAAAATACCCACTTAATTGGAGGTAAAGCTGGACTTTAAAATGTGACCTGAATTTGGAGCCAAATGAGACATTATGCTTGTCTCCCTTTTGAGTTGAATCAAACCACACATTTATAGGTTGAGAAGCTAAACAAAGTGACTTCCCACAACAGGGGCAGGGCTGCCTTGATGAGATGACATCATGGAAGCAGCATGGAGAACGAGTGTGGCCTGTGGGCAAGCTGGTTCTAAAAGAGAATCTCAGGCAGGCTGGGATATGTCTGCCCAAAAACTCTTCCTAGTTTTATAGATTAAAGAAGTCATTTCTCCTCCTGTGGGAAGGAACTGAAAGGTGGAAGCTGGAGCAGGCACTTATCCACCACTAAAACTGTCCCGACTAATGACTGATGCAGAAATGTGAAAAATAAAACGTTATTTTGTTTTGTCATTTTGGGTTTTTCCTTGTTCCTTATTTTTTTTCTCCAGAATGTACAAACAAGACATCTAGAACATGACACAGCTCAGAAAACATTTTGCTAATTATGTAAGATAATTACTTAGTCTTTCATAGGAATCAAAGAAGGAAAGATCAATACTTAAATGGCTAGGCATTGAGCAAATGAGTAAGATGAAGATCTATTAACAGTTAAAAAATGAAATAATCACAGCCGAATTGAAAATTTCTTTTAGAGAGGAGTTTTTCTGTATTTAGCAAAAGACACTGATAAACCATTTAGAGTAAAAAATGAGACTCTAAAAGCATGGTTTGGGATAAGACAAAAAAGAACATTGCTCAGAAACCAAATAAGAATAAGATGAGAGAGCATCAGAGAGGAGAAGAAAGAGAATGAGAGGGAGAGAACATTAATCTCACAAAAAGAATATGTTACAGTTTGGAGAGACTTCTTCATCATCAGTTCCAGATTCTAAACCAATTGAGAAACAGACACAGGAGTGAGATAAGAATCAACATATTAACTTTCCAGCAGGGGTAAAACTGGACTGGAGAATGTCACTTGAATGTGGATCTAAAGGGGACTTTCTGCTTCTTCCCTCCTATATTGAACTGACCACGTACAAGCCAGGGAACAAAGCGTTGGGCTGGACATAAGCAGAGGAAATTCTGGACTTCCCTGGCTTTTGTTGCTGTTCATAGAGAGTGTCAGTCTTCAAGAAGTCTCAGGTACTGACCTAGCTGTGAAATGTATAGTGATTCATAGGGAAACAGAAGTACATGTAACAGGCAACTCTCAGAAGAGAAGATGCCTTTTGCCAAATACTCAGATAGTCTTGGGGTGGTGGTGGTGAATGGCTGGGTTCCACTTAGCAATGTAGGCTCCGAAGCAAAAATGGATATTTCAGTCCAGATGTCATGAGACCATAACCAACCACCAGGAATCTTTGGCCCTGCCTATCGCCAAGCCTCTGGCTGCAGAAAAGAATGTAATTTTTAAACATACCAAAGATGCATTTTTTTTTTTTTTACCGTTAAGGAGAAGGATCCAACTGAAGCACATAGATAAATGCCCTGGAGTTAGAGGAGATGCTAAGTCAACTAGAACCGTCCACTGTGAGCATAGTTAGAGTTGGTAAGCATCTCTCTGATTTTAAAGCAAAAGGAAAAGGGAAGTTGTCTCAATATACCTCCCTCAGTATCATCTTTACAGCTGTCTCTAGCAGCTGACCTGAGTAGTCTGGACTGTTAGCAGTATAAAGAACTAAAAACATCATGTCTGGTCACTTGTCACCTCAAGTAATCTGCAGCCTTTGGAACATCAGCAGAACAAAATCTGGGCAAGGTAATCATTCTTTTAGGAAGTAACAATATCATAGCATTGGCGACTTGTCTTTGTCACATGACTTCAGAACTAAGGACTAAGAGCATGACATCCAGAGGGATACTTGGTAGGGAGGGGATAAGATCATTCGGTTATGGAGGATAAACTCGCAAGTTTGGTAATAAGGTTATTATGACTTCAATTTATGTCTACAATCTTGTTTGGCTGGGTTACATTTAATCTTATTTATTTTCTTTCTTTTTATCTTCCTGATACTCTTCCCCTTTCTTCCATGGCTACAGAGTTGTGATATTTTAAGATCATTGTCCCTTCACCTCTTGGTAGAGAAAATGACAATGGTGTCAGGATGTCTAAGACTGATGTAACCCAGGGGAGAGAAGCAGCTGTATTAGCAGTGGTAGTGTTTGCCCTGGCAGCAGCAGGAGCCACCTTGGTTCATTCATTCTTTGGTGCTTTGTCAACAAAATATGCAGATAAATATTACGTGTTCTTAGTAATGAATATCCTAAGGGGTGCTAATGACTCAGTTTCTCTCACACAAGGCATTTTATATTTATGGAAACAATCAGATCTACCAAGGCTTGGAGGGTGTGTGTCTGTACACAAAGTTTTGATACTAATCCATGGGTCTTCCTAACCCAGGTAATTACCATTAGCTAGCATGGATAAGAGAATTGTTCCGATTAATCTTTCCATTTCTTTAGCAGACTATTCTCAAAAAGCTGAAGGAAGGAAAATCCCTGTTTTCTATATGTGGATACCAACTGTCACATAATCTAGTTATGCTAGTTATGCTATTATCTCATCGATGTTATCAAAAAATTTAATCCATTTAAAAATGTTTACTAAAATTTATATTTGACAAGATATTATCTTATTTAAAATAGAAATGTCTTTCTGTCCCCAAGAAAAATATAAACACATGAAGTTTCCATGAAAAATGTTCAGATGACAAACCCTCCCGTAACTTCTGGAAGACTTTCAGGTGAACAGGACTCCTCCGTGCAGTTACTGTTATTGATTATGCCACACTGCTTTACTTAGAGATAAAGTTAATCTCTCTTATTACATCAAAATGATAATACAAATGAAAACATAAAAAGGAAAACATGAGCCTGCATGGAAATAAGTAATGCATGCATTTCAAGATCACTGACATATTGAGGATGACATCCTACCAATGACTAGAAAACAAAATGAACCTACCTCTTCTTGAATTTACTCGAAGGCACCAAAGAAGTGTTTTCACAGTTGCCAGGATCCCCAGTTGACAAGGAGCCCAGCTGAATAAAGCAAAAGAAAAAGTGCTGGTAATATGAGTTGACATCAAAAGTTTTATGGAATTCCAAACTTGAGTAGACATCTTGACAAAGGACAGTTAGAAAATAAAATGACATAGAATGTTACACTTTTCCTTCTCTTGAGCTTGAATGACCTATCTTTTTAAGCTTACCTAGAAGTTTTAACTACAAAATTTATACTTCATGAGAGGTTAACTTGCCCTGAAGGACTAACCTAAAACAAAAAGCTTCAATGTGTGATAAAAATGTTCTCTCTAATCAAAGAAGCTGTTTTACTAACAGGGCAAGTTCATTTGCAATTAAATGTATGACATTAAAAATGATATTTATACATAATAGGAGAAAGTCAAATATAAGTTCAGGGTCATCAGGACTAAAATGCAACAAAAAGCAAAAGATATTGAAGCAGAATTTTCTAATATGTTGACTAAGTATTTAAATGTTCTTGATGAGATCGCAAAGTTCTTTCTATAGTGGGTAGACGTTTCCCCAAAATATTTTGGATAAATTTTAGTCACGGTCAATTAACTTTCATAGTTGTACAATTGGCAATGTTATTTATATAGTGAGAAAGAACCTTACTATTTCCTTACTTCAGCAGATAGATGATAGAGATGGATTTTTAAAAAAATTTGTATGTAGCAAAGTTAACTTCTGATGTACAACTGCCATGTAACATGACCCAGGGAGAGAATGTTGTGACAATTTGGACTTCAATTACTATGGTTCCTGTTGCAGGTCTAGCTTATCATGAATACACTCTCATACGTGTATGAGTTTTCTGATGACCTCTTTATTTTTGGGCACTGAAAGCCAATTTCTAAAGGGATAGGGCCAGACCCTAAAATGAAAGTCTTACTTGGTAAAGCCCAGCCGAACTCCAGCAGGCTTTCTTGTGGACACCAGCACTGGCATCCGTCTGCTTGTTTGCTAGATATTCCTTAATTCATGTGTATTATTTATGGCAACAGTGGGTGTTCGCAACCTTAAACGGTCACAATAATATTGTCATATTGAAGCACTAAATTGAAGATTCCAATATTTTCCCCTAAGGGTAATATTTGTTGAAAAGACATTTTCAAACAGAACCTCTATATGTTGTCTTTCTTCCTTTATTCCATTATTCAGTAAATACATATTGAATATCTGTTGTGTTGTAGAAATAATGCTCAAAATCGGCATTACAGTGACCAAATTAAAGAAAGCTCAAAGTCTTGGAGTTTGTGGTCTCATGATAAACACATATTATTTAAATACACAATTAATCTGTGTGATTACAGAATTCAGTAGGTAAGTGAAATTTTAGTAGAGAAAGTGATGTAACAAAGCTAAGACCAAAAGGGTGAGTAGAAGTTAGCTAGGAAAGAGCACAAGTGGAGTGGTGAAGTGACCTTTTACTTAGACAATAAGTATTACTTACTATACCATATGTCAAATTTAGCCTCTCAGGACACAGCAGTGAACCAGACATATCAGGTCCCTATTATCCTGGATTTGCATTTGGTTTGAAGAGACAAGCAAAATCAACTAAAAACACCATAAGTAATTTTAGATGGCAATATGCTATGAAGAACTAAAACTGGGTTGTAGTGCACATTTTGTATACCTTCCCAGCATCCATTTGCTCTGATTCTTTTCAGAGGTTTACTTTTTCTGCATGCAACGCATATACTTCTGGGGAAAGTGATGGATGTCTCCCCTCTTACCTGGTGTGAACACAATTGCTCTAAAAGTAATTTCGTCTCTTCACGAGCAATCGGTTGAGCAATTCAAACTGAAGTAATGAAGTTGGCAATGATAAGGTAACACAATTCTGGCCAATGAAATAAGAGAGGAAAATGGTTCAAACCTCTAAGGGAAAAGTTGCCTCGTTCTTAAGAGAAAGCCACTGGGAAGAAAATGGCCTCCTCTTTGTGTGGTTGCGATACCTAGAGCTGCTGCTGTTGTGTCCCTGTGTGGGTGAGAGAATCTCAGAGAAACAAGGCTCTTGTGGAGCCATGCTGATTTCCACCTGCCTCGGCATATTTCAGTTATATAAGCCAATCACCACAGGCACACAAATCAATATGACTCTGAGTTTCTGTCACTCATCTGAAAGCACTGGGAATGACACCAGAGAAAATGTTTGATGTGTTAGAAAAGAGTGGGTGGGAGAACAGGGGACAGGGTACATTCTGATTTAGACTGGCTAGCCAATAACTTTCCTTTGGAGAGATGATATTTAAGCTGAGACAATAAGCAGCCCTGGGAACAAACCCTTCCACGAGGCAGAAAGAACAATTCAACAGTCACAAGTTGCAGCTGAAGAAAAGGAGGTGTGAGACTAGATTTGAGCCGTGTCCCCATGATAAAAAATTTGTGAGTCATGAAGAAAAGTTTAGGATTCATTCTAAGAGCCCTTATAGTATTTGAAGTTTTGGGATGACAAAGTATTATCTTTATTTGTCTAGGTAATATTCAATCTGATGTTTTCAACTACTTTTAAAATGTGTTATATAGTTTACAACAGCTACATTTCATTTCTTGGACTAAAAATTTAAAATGGAATTAACATATTTTCTTATGCTGTACAAACTTATTTCAAAAGTATCTGATGACAGGAATTTCTTACAGAATGTAATGAAATTCAGTGAGCAAAGTCAGTTAATAAATAACAATCCAACACAGTATAATGTTAGTGAAAAATAAAGTCTGGAAAATTTTCTTATTTTTAATTATTCTAGTAATCAAAATAAATTAAAATTGCAAGTTGCCAAAGAATGTTTTGTCTCTAAAACTATCCTTTTTCAAGACAGCTTTATACTAATAGGGTAATTGAGATAATCAAGACCGTATTGTACTAGGAATAAGATAATTGAGATAATTAAGGAGACATGGCTTGAAAAGTTAGACATAAATTTACTGGACAAATTTAAAATAAATTTCCTAAATTTCCATATTACTACTCTTAAGAAGCTCTATATCGTAAATATGTTTCTTTCACTATGCATATCTTCAATGAAATATTCACTATGGAAAACTTAATTTCCACAAATATTTACCAAATTTCTCTATATGCAATACATTATGCCAGGGACTTTGAAGAGAAGTACAAAAAATAAACAAGATTCTTTCTTATAAATGTTAGATATCACACCACTTCAGAGAGGAGAAAAAAATACATACATATATATGCCAGACTAAAAATAACATAAAATAGAATAAGACACAATTTTGAAAGAAGTACAAAATGGGATTAGAGTGATCACTTTTGCTAGTGAATAAGAAAAGGCATCATAGACAGGCATTTGAGAAGAGTCATCACACATTAGCCAGGTGCTCACAGGTAGGGCAGAAGTGTTCCCAGTAATTTTACATTAAATAATGCATTTTTTGATGTAGTGTAACAACTATAGAATCAATCATGTCTGATTTACCAAATGCTAACCTCAGGGAACCAACCCAATTTGGCCTTACAATAGGGAGCTATAATTGCCCATATAGTCACTGATGTCTGTATAGATGATGGTTAAATATCAAAAATATATCTCCTGATGCCAAGAAGTTAGCAATATGATAGAAAGTCCATAAAGGGTTAACAGGGTTTAGATGACTTTTAATTTACTTTCATTCTTAGAGTATCCCAGTGACAGAAAAGAAGATAAGAGACCATAGGTAGGCAGAGAAGCTACGAGGTATATAACAAGACTTATAGTTCCAATTCTGTCACTCATTGCCCATATGATCTTGTCCCCTTGCCACCATTAGTTTTAACATTTGTAAAATAGAAATAATATGCATAGATCTGTTCTAAGACAAAAATGAGAAAACATGTTAAAGTACTTTAAGGTACCTTTTTTATTTTCTTAAAAGATGAGGTCTTGCTATGTTTCCCAGGCTGGTCTTGAACTCCTGTGCTCAAGTGATCCTCCCTCCCTAACCTCTAGAGTAGCTAAGACTACAGGCACATGCCACTGCACCCAGATTGAAAGTACTTTTTTAAGCTCTAGAATTGTCCAGTCCAGCAGAGTAGTCACTAGCCATATGTGGTGATTTAAATTAAGTTAAATAGAATTTAAAATTAAGATCCTCAGTCACACCAGTTACATTTCAAGGACTTTATAACCATATGTGGCTATTGACTACCATATTGGACAGCTTGCACATAGAATGTTTCTATCATCAGAAATTTTTATTGAACAACATTGCTCTAGGGTATGATACAATTATCTATTGCTCTTTCTACTTATCTTCATGGTCACAGAATAAGATGTTCTGGTCAATAAATGAACTCTTTTAGATAGAAAATCACTACATGCAGGATAATGAAAAGTGGTATAAAACCTATCTTCATACGAAAATATCTTACTATTAAATTTCTGTCCATATCTTCTATATGTTAATTTTCTCAGGCAGCTCAACTGTTGTTTTTGGGATTCCATGGAGAAGTAATCACATTTATAGACTCAGAAAATTCAGTGGGGACTAAAAAAGTCATTCTGTAGCCATAAGGTGAAAGCAGAAACTATATCAAGTTTTAGAAGATGCTCCAAACGCTGACATTTATTTTAAAAATTTTTACCATCGTAACATTCAAAGCACTAAAGTATATGGGCACTATTTCTACAGCTTGATGAATTTTTACTTAGGTATGCATCCACCACACTTCCCCTGCCCAGAAGGCTCCCTTGCGGCCCTCCCACTCAATAAATCCCTCTCCACAAAGATACCACTAGACTCATTTCAGTATTAGTGGCTAGTTCTTGACTTTGTATAAATGGCATTGCATAGTATATATTCTTTTTTCATCAGGCTTCTTTTACTCAGTATCACGTTTGTGACATGAGACCATGTTCTCGCAAGTAACAGTAACAAATTCTTTTTCGAAAATGAGATAAATTTTGATACTAAACTCTCCTGTTGCTGTGAAATGAGGTCCCCATTCAGAGAGGAAAATGTAGTTGTTTAACTAATTTTAATGTTTGAAAAATGTCTTCCCACAGTTTTAATTTGTATTGGCTACACGTATGGTTAAAAACTTGCTTGAGGAAATAAATTTATTTTCTGCCGTTTTTTCCTCCTTAAAGTGCAGAAGGTTTCCCAAACCTCATTGTTCTTAGCCTTTAAAAATTGCACTGCAAGTTAATTCTCCGAGGAGGCTGACATCTTTTCTGAACACGGTGATTAGCTGTGACTTTGAGCTTTCAGTAAATTTTTAGCTTCTTGAAACTGAGGATTTTTTTCTGTAGAAATAGCATTGAAGCCAGTGGATATGAGAGGTCTTCAGTAAACCTAGGTTTTTCAGATACTCTTGTCTTTGTATTAAAGCAGTTATGAATTTTTTCTAATTACCTAAATCTGAAGTCCTACTTAAAGATTAAATAATGTAATTTTCCTTTTGAATATCCAACTGTCTAAACAGTAGATCCAGACAGATTTAGGCTTTAAGAATATTCCCAAAAATATGTGTAGAACAGTACACACCAATAGAGTTACCATGTGTTCATATGTACCAAGACTCTAATACTCTTTACATAATCTTATTTAAAATCCTTCCTACCTGCTCTTGCACACCTATGAGATTTTGAGGTAAGAAATATTTTCCCACTTATAAATGGAGAAACAAAGATCAGAAAGTTTAAATGACCTCCCCCAGTGGAGTCAATGACAAAACCTGGCTTTAAGCTCCCTTTGACACGAAGCCGTGATTGCTAATGTCTACTGTTTTATGTGTTTTCCTAAACGACTATGGAAATTATAGACTTTACAGCAATATTATAGATTCTATGCACCTTCACATCTGGGTTTATATACAAAACCTGTTCTGAAGTCAGAATCAAATCCTTTTTAAAAAGATAATTTATCTGATTGTAAAAGTTAAAGTCTAATGCTGGCAAAATGGGAACAATCTTAAAATAGTTTTAAAACAGATCAGGCGTAGAAAGTTGAAAATGTTGCAGATCACAAGTAATGTTTGCACATTTTTTATAATTTGTTAACTGTATTCATTTATAATGTGATAAAATGTGAAATTGTATTCTTTAAAACTATATACTAACATAGACTTTCTGAGTTTCTTTTTTATTGTCCTGGGAAAAAAAAAGTTTTTTCTTATTATACAAAAAAGAAATAGCAAAGTCATGAAAATCAGAACTTTCATTTTCTTCCTTGAATTTTTTTTTTGCATATTGGATGGTAAAATTTAAGATTAACACATATAGATATTATCATTAGCATAATAGATACAGTCTAATTTAAGGGTGGGGGATGGGGTTAACTTGGGATAGAAAATTCAAGGTAATTAATATAGAACATACAAATTTACATATTGCCAACAAGTTGACACAATTCAGGGTCTATTTCAGGGGGAAAAATTCTTTTAAAATGTTTTTAAAGATAAAGGCATAAAGAGTTCTCTTTTGTTATATTAGCGTCTCAGCAAGATTAACAGTTATTTGATACATAATGTTGTACATGGTAACTGCAAACTTAAGAGGTAACAACTAAGCTATTGTCTTGGTCTCTAGGATTCACTTCATAACAAACCTTAGAAGAAGAATGTAGAAACAATTATGTATCAGTGTTTAATACAGTATCTTTTCCTTCATTTCTGAAATTTTAGTTGTGTCTGAGGTTTTGTTTTTTTAATCTGGCTTCTTTTAGACAGATCGAATCTCAGAAAGTAATTAGGTAAAATTGTTTCATAATTGTGCTTTTGGATGTGGATAGTGATGAGAAGTATGTATTAATAAAAACCATAGAGTTGTTAACCCAGTCTGTCTTCCCTGCAAAATACCACTTTCATTCATCTCAGAGAGTGCTATATCAGTGAATTTGACATGGAAATCTGTTTTGGTAATTTAAATAATTGCTATGATGTTTACATAGTAACTGAACTATTTTGAAAATTCAGCAAATAATTAATTAAAAGGGGGTTCTCCCCTTTAACACTTCAAGAGGAGAAAAAAATAAAAATAAAAGGCCATAGCAATGTTGTGAGTTAAAGAAACTTAAAAGAAGTCAGCTTCAGATAATTGCCCTGACAAATGACTTGAGTTCCACTTGTGGATCTTGTTTAGCTGCCTTGTTTGTGGAAACGATTTTTACTTCTGAGATTTAGAAAAGCGGATTTCCACAAAAGACAGTTCTTGTGACCTAATTGATCTCTCAGAGGGAGTGTGTTTCAGCTTATGAGGCCAAAATGTATTTTCTGTTGGATCAAACTCTACAGCAGCCATTTATGGGGGAATTCCTCCATTCTACTCTCAGCTGCTAGGCCAGTTGCTCGGACTCTGCTGCCAGTGAGTCAAAGGTCATGAGTTTGATACATGAACAGATCACTTTGCCTTACACAGAGAAAGCTCTGTAACTAAGACAGATTACAGCTTATCCCTGCCAGAGCCAGCTGAGTTCCAGGTGTGCGGCCATTCCCACCGAGGAACCGGACTCTCCAAAGACTCTCTACAGATGGGTCTCCCAAGAAGCAACACAAAATTTCTTCCCCATAAAATAATGTCTGCCAAAATGTAATGGTAACCAATCACAAAGAAAATAGAATTCAATCTTTAGTGTTTTCTGAGAAAATAATTATTATTAATGCAAATCAACGTTGAAAACATGAAGTCTGAAATTTCTTTTTTCTGAGGCAGAGTCTCACTCTGTTGCCCTGGGTAGAGTGCAGTGGTATTATCAAGGCTCACTGCAACATCACACTCCTGGGGGCTCAAGTGATCCTGCTGCCTCAGCCTCCTGAGTAACTGGGACTACAGGCACACACCACCACGCCTGGCTAATTTTTTCTGTTTTTGGTGGAGACAGGGTCTCACTCTTGCTCAGGCTGGTCTCAAACTCCTGACCTCAAACGATCCTCCCACCTCGGCCTCCTAGAGTGCTAGAATTATAGGCATGAGCCACTGCATCCAGCCCCAATATTTTCACTGGGATGTATATTTTTTAAATTGTCTTCTTTTTTTAAGTGGACTAGATTTTTATTTATTTTATTTATTTCATATTTTTGTGGTGGGAGTAAGTAAAATATTTCTAGTGTAAGTAAGACATTAAAGTGAGGATGTTTAACAAAGAGTGAATCAACAGTTTTAGAAGAATATTTTAAAATGATATCCATATGTGGTAAATTTTAGAAATGTGTGACTTATTTATGCCATAAACTTGAAATGCATTTATCCATTAACATTTCTCAAACTATCTCACTTAATTAAATCAGTATTTTGTCAGTTCTGCATGGAAGCGTTTTGTTTTTACTTCTCTTATTGTACATTTTTTAATGTACAAGAATATAAAATGCAGGGAACTGAGAGTTTCCTGTACTTGAGATTGGTCTTTTGTTAACGCCTCCCGCCCCCCATGTAATTGGTAACCGAATCCCATTAATTATACCTTTCAAGCAACTCTGGAACCTGACATTCTCGTCTCCACGTACACTCTCAATACTTTAGGCAGCCTCTCATAATCCCTCATCTGAACTTCATACTATACTCCTGGGGGTCTGCTTGCCTCCGAAGTCACAGTCATCTTTCCAGAACACAAGTTTCACCATGTCATTTCCTAGCTCTCTGTAGAATATATATGAGATCCTCCACGATCCATGCCCTGTCAAGCTTGGCTCAGTCTCTGTGACCCAGTTACATTAAATTAGTTGCAGTTTCCAAAATGTGCTTACTAGCTAATGGTTCCATTGACTTACATACTGTCTGAAATCTACATTGCCTTCTCAGCAGTAATCTCTACCCCCCTTTTCTTTGCGAAACAACAACTGATTCTTTTGTTCCTTCCATGTAGCATTTGGGTCCCTCCACAGCTCCCAGGGATGAATCATACTTAGTCTAAGTCCATCACAGTATTCCTTCTCCTTCCCTTGTCAGAGATTACTTCTTGCATAAGCGTGCGAGCCTTTGCGTCTGAGGGGCAGTCTTCCAATGGCTTCTGGTAAAGTCTTCCTCACTTTTAAAGTGAAGAGACAAGACAGAAATTTTCTTTTTTATATAGTGTATGATGATGTTTTGGGGAGGATATAACACTCTAAATACTTTTAGGGGGCCAAAGCTAACCCTGAGAATAGCAGAACAGAAAGAGAAAAGAAACTTGGTTTCTTAGTGATGTCCTAAAGCCATGGAAATAACTGTCCTGGCTCTACCTCCAATCTTGTTATGAGAGATAAAAGTGTTCATATTATTTAAGCCACTTTTAGATGAAGCTTTTGTTCTTTGCAGCCAAACGCATCCTAAATGATACAAAGGCACATATGTGCTAATAGGTACCTCACCTTTGCTAATATTCACCTGCCCTGTGCAAAGGTTCCTTAATTTCTGCACCCTTAGAATTCATCTTCTCTTTTGTGCCATTGCAGTTTATATATTCAGTTTTTATACATCTCTATTACATAGCATTGCAATACTTTATTGACAAATCCAAGGCATCTTTTTACCTCCTTGGCACACATTATATTCTTGCCAAATATACATAGACAAAGCATGAGAAAATGAATAACTATTTCAATTAATCAATTTAGCTTTTTATAGTAGTAGGATAGGACTGACCTTCATATAAATGATAAACAAATTATTTTTGATGGTGAAGATGAGTGATGGTCCTATATGCATAAACATATTAAACATAAAACACTAAAGACATGGAAAAATCATATTTTTAAATAATTTTGATAATACTACATAGTTTTAAAATATTCTTAAAACATCTTTCATTGGTAAAAAATCTTTTTCCTTTCAAAGCTCTTCACGTATATAATTACATTTTGTTCTTCACAATACCCTTAAATGTAAGGGAGAGCAGTATTTTAACATACGTCTTTCAGATAAGATTCACTCAGCTATAGAAAAAAATAATTCATTTGCTCAAAGAATTGAACTTATATAGTTTTCCTTTTCAAAGTACCTTAGGCTTATATTCTTTTCTCAGGTCAGTTTTCCTTATCTCACTACAAAAGAACAGTGGGACTTAAGGTTTGGTATACATCAGAGTTACTGAGGAGTTATTAATAATTAGAGTAAGATATAGGCCCTGTCCCTAACATATATAATCAGGATCTCTGGTGGCTGGAGTCTGCGTACATGCATTATTGACAGATCACCAATGAATGGAGGATGAGATCCACAGCTCTGAGAGCTCAAATTCTGCTCTGCATACACCACCACCCCCATCAGAAAGAGCTGATACTCTTGTTAAAAAATGCTGGTTCCTTTACTCCATTTTAGACTTTCTCAATCAGATATACTGGGCTTGTTTGGAGCTAAGGAGGCGATATTTTTGAAAGTTTATCAGGTGTTGGATATATGAGTTTTAGAACCACTATTCAATGGTTTTATTTTTACACTGTTCCACTTTTTCACAACTGCTGTTACTTACCCGGACCCTTATTTACTTTCCCAAGCCATGACCATTGTTGGAGTAAGACTGACAGCTGTCCTGTTTGCAGCCTATCCTTCAAGACAGACCGCTTCTAAATACTTTTCAGGTGTTCTCTGTAGTAACAGCTAAGCAGACAAAATAAATATGAATGTTCTGAGAGGTTAACTCCACTAATCTGTATTGAAATATACAGGGCAAGGTTAATCTTCCACCGTCCTGTCAGCTTTCCATTTGGTAGATGATGTCGTGGTTTCTATACCCCCACGCACGGGTGCTGCATCACGAGAATTTATGGAATTCAATCCTTGCTTGGCAGTAACAGAAAAGTTTCTTTACCGTGTTATGCTTTGTTTGGCTTAAAATAAGTACTCATTTGTATTAATTTTCTATAACTGCATTAAAATTTACCATAGGCTTAGCAGCTAAAAACAGCACAAACATATTTTCTTACAGTTTTTGCGGGTCAAGCGTCCAGGCATAGCTTTACTGGGTCCTCTGCACAGAGCCTCATAAGAGTACAAGGTGTCAGCCAGGGATCACGCTCTGCAAGTAAAGGTGGGTCGCAAGTCCCTGCCAGTAGGCCCCCTCACGACATGGCCTTCTTCAAGGCCAGCAGCAAAAATCTCTACAACTGCTAGATCCTCTTTTAAAAGGTAGGTGAGGCCTACACAGGAAATATCACTTATGATTAACTTAAAATCAACTGATTGGTGGCTTTGATTACATCTGTGAAATTGCTTCAACCTTTGCCTTATAACGTAACCTAATCACAGGAGTGAAAGCCATCTTATTGAAAGGCCTCACCTGTATTCAATGAGTAGGGTTTATACAGAGCCTGTGCAACAGGGGGCAGGCATCTCAGAGGCCATCTTAGAATCCTGCCTACCATATCAATAAATGCTTGCTCACTGTGGAATATCTTTTGCATTGGCTGCTGTTTTTTATTAAAATACATTTAAATATAAAATTAAAAAAATCAAAGAGGACGCAATGGAAATAGGTTTATCTCTCACCACTGAATTTCGATCCCCTTCCCTGTTTGCTGGCAACAATATTTAAAACAATTCTTATGTATGTTCCAGATTATTCTACACATCTATGTGCTATAACACTGATTCGTACATTGTTTTTTTAACAATCTCCAAGATGTATCTTTAGCAGCACATATGTGTCTATCACATATATATGTGTGTACAAATATGTTTGCATTGTAATGTTATTCCATTGCACACATGAATCATAAATTACTTAACTAGTCCTGTATTGATAGAAATATAAGTATTTACTCTTTTTATTGTAAATATTTCCACTATTTAGGTCCTCATACACACGTGCTCATGTATTATGGGATAAATTCCAGAAGTGGAATTGTTGTTTCAAATCGTAAGTGCTCTTAATCTTCTGATAAATATTGACATTTTTTCAAACCTATATAAAGTTACAATCTCAGTTTCCTTACGTTCCTGACAATACTGCCTCAGAAAATTTTCAGCTTTCTCAGTCTAATAGTTGAACAAAGACACTTCAATATTGCTATAATTTGTGTTTCCTTAATTAAGAGCATGGTTAAGTACCATTTGACATGTTTGAAAGCTATTGTTTTTTTTTTTTTTTAATGAACTGCCTCTTTATGTTCTTCATTCATTTTTAAGCAATGGCGATTCTTGTCCCCCGGCACATAGCGGAATATTCAAGGAGTATGTACCCCAGCGTGAGAAGCAGAGAGTATGCTATTCTGATCTCTTCAAAGTATGATGAGTCATGTGAGCGTTTAAGGAAGTAAAGACAATCCGTAATTGGTGTTTTCATCTCGTGGGATACGGGTTCTTCTCTTCCATCTCTTTCCTTACTTCCTTCTGCTCTGCCCAAGCACAGTCTTAGTTCTCGTTGGTAGGTTGCTTTAAAAATGATTGTGCTGTAATAAATAATACGCTCAGACTCAGAGTATCTGCCTTTAAATTCCAATTGTGATATTTGCTTGCCTTAGGGCTTTGTTTACTTAATCTAGCTGAAGCTCAATTGCTGTGAGGCTTAAATGATATAAAATAAGTGTGCATGAAATAAGTTAAATAAATTAAGTGTTTAATGGAAATTACTAAGTCTTTTCACTTTTTTACCACTGGTTTAATTTATGATACAAGCATGTTCTGAAAATTCTAATAAATTTTAATCTACAAATGCAACAAGTGAGGTAGCACAAATAACCATAAAAAAACATCAATATCCTCTGTTACTCATTCAGAGACAAAACATAAACCATACCACACAATAATGTCTTTGAATTTTGAAGTCATCAATGCTATTAAAATGTATGATCTTGAAGAGTTTCTTTTACTAAGCTACTCATAGCATTGAACACTCTCACTATTCTGAGTTTAAAAATGTCTATTCCGAAAGTTTTACAGATAACTATTTTTTAAATGTAAAGAAAAATAATCTTCTGGTCTATGAGTATATGACAATAGAAGCAGGTGTTCAAATGACAATACCTGAAGAGATAAGTTAGTGCAATGGAAAGGAGCAAAGGAAACCACCACTGTGCAAAGTTTGAGGAAGAGAGGATAAAATTATGCTGTCATTACAGGCATGCTGGTACTAGGGCCTACATTAGGACTTTTCTAAAATGTCCTTTGTATTATACAAAACATTTTTAAATGTGTACATTGTTATAAGTAAGTCACAATTTTGTATAACTTTTCCACATACTAATTTGAAAGCATATCCTCAGCAATTAAGATTTTACCCTGGAAAACCTGCAGGACCATAAACATAATGGCCGGCCTGGCTTTCTGTCCCTCCAGCACTCCAGCCTTCACATCTGGGGACGCTTGAATTCCACCTGCAGGTCTAGTCCTGCCTCAGACTTTGGAGCCACTCCAGGATGGGACAAAAAATGAGGACAGATGTAATTAGCATCAAGGCAGACTTTCTGCCAGTCCTTTCCACTGGAGTAAGAAAATGTGCATGGGGACATTTTAGGGGATGGAGATGGGGATGCAGAAATCTAGAGGAAGGTTAATTAACTCCCACCTGCCCTGGGCTGGAGGTCTTCAGTGATGTCAATGTCCCACTTGTGAGCCTAATTGGTTTCATTATACCTGATTTGCTTTTTAAGTCCAGGAAAGTGATGAGAGGCTGCTGTAGTCCTCACCATAAAAAGTTAGTTCAGAGGAGATGAGATATTGCCTGCATCCCATTCTCATAGTAAGAGCAGAGTGTGGGATGCTTGCATTTACCTCATTAAATCACATGCAGGAAACAGACTTGAAGAGCTTCACGGGATATATAACATGGTCATGATTGTTCTTCCATCTGTTTCTCTAACAGGAAGCCTCTGAAATGAAAGAGGCCTGTATGCTTGTCTAACAGTAATAAAGCCTGTTTGAAGAATTGGGGAAAGGAGGGAAGAGGTGAGGAGGATCTTTCTCTGCACTTAGTGCTGGATACTTACCCTACCCTACCTGAAAATGACTTCCTTAAAGGCATGTGTTGAGCCAAGCTTATTCTTATTTTTATCTTGAATGGATGCATGAATGAGGAATGATATCAACTTTATGTAAAAAAATTTCTGAAACCTGCTGCCAGGAAGAAAAGACCAATAAGTCTATTTGGGCTGGAAAGTTAACCTAAAGATGCCGAATGAAAAGGCCCTTGGAATTTCAGATATTTTCCCCCTCCACTTTGTAGCTCATATGTATTAAATACCTCCCTACCTTACACCTTTATACTTGAATCACTGTTCATTTCATTCCTGCTATCCTAGTCCTTTGAGCCTAGTCTTCAACCTATAGTCTTCCTAAAGATCAGATTAAATTAGAAGCAGAAGCCTAATTATCAAGTACTGACTTTTAAATTCAGATTAGTGAGATTTTTCAATGTCATGAATAGTTTAAGAAAAGAAATTCTTCAAGATCTTGCACTTTAAGAGCAAGTCGGTTTACCTGTTTGAGCCTCAGTTTACTCATCTGCAAAATGGTAGTAATCACACCAACTCCATTGATTTTTAACAATATCAGAATGTCTTGCACATAGTAAGTGATCATCATGAAGGAATTGTTACTAGGGTTATTTATTTTCAATTGTGACAGTATCTTGTCTGAGCTTCTGAAACCGTTTGCCAAAACCTCCTACCATCTGAGACTTCTATCTGTTATGCTTGGCCTATGCTCCAAGACCCTGCCTGCCTGTTATGCCTGGCCTATGCTCCAAGACCCAGCCAGAGAGACAGGCCCCTGGCTGAACATACTTTTCTTGTTGGATTACAAGAAATCTGTTGCTATTGAAACTTGCCCTGACCACCTGTTTCCATGCTCAGCTCCCAGGGTATCTATTAATATCTAGCACCTGACCACTCCCAGTCTGGCTACCTCACTGACTGTCACTGGTTTTACTCAGTGAACACATTATTGAATTTAGCAAAAATCAGTGATAAATCAAACACATATTCTAGTGAAATTCAACATGGGTGCTACATGTGAAATAGACCTCATCCCAGCTACCCTCTTATTACTGGGTAACTTATGAATGCACTTTATGCTTTCACAATGCAAACTTGACAAATGTTAAATTGTTGTGGCTTAGCATTGCAGAAGAATTCAAAGGAAACTAGCCATTTTGATTAACGTGCCTACTGTATTTTTATGTTCTTGGTTTAAGTTTAATTTGGAGCTCATTCTGAATTGTGTCATAGAGCTGGACTTATTTGTTTGGCAGACTGAATTCAAAATCCTGATGAAAACTGTAGCATTTTCCAAACCCAAGCAAGTCTACACACAAGCGCATACACACACACACACACACACACATCATTAGTAAAATTCATTTCAAATGGTGTTTTTACTCTTCTGTTCTTTAGCAATTTTGTTATTTAGTGGGACAGAATGCTATTATTATATGGTTGTAATTACAATTATTTTTGATATAGGATATATGATTGACTTTTTTCTCATCAACAAAAGAGATAAAAATGTAATTGTTACTCACACCTCCACATACTTGAGTTTTGGGCTTTCCCAGCTTGGGTAGAAATTGTTTGTGTTTATGGCTAAATGGGGGGATAGCCCCCTGAAGGCATCCTTCCCAGGCCTCTAGTTTGGAAGGCTTAAATTTTCGAGATTGGATGGGTAGATGATACCTGCAGGGGTTGAAGGCCATTTGACTTTCAGGAAGGGAAGAGACTAACTTGATCCCTGGTGGTTATTGAGGTGATTGTGCTTTAACTCAGCCACCCTAAATAGACAGTGTGGGCCTCTGAGGGTGTTTGAGAGGGACCCAAGCAGGGTAGACTCTGAAAGCTCTGACCTTGGGAGTTTCAGCAGTGATCTTTGAAGCCAGCCCTGTGGTCAGTGGAGAGGGACACTTAAGAGAATCTGAGCAGAGCAACAATGCTTGATTATTAGTGGAAGACCTTGGAGAGCAATGTTGGAGGTGAGCAGCAGGGACTGAAAACAAGACATTTCCTCCATTGTTTTGTCTGAATAAAACCAGCGGTTTTTTATATGCTACAAGGAGAGATCAGAAGGCTATGAACATGGGCTGATATTGATCTTAAAAGGTGAAGTCACAAAGTTTCCCTACCTGACCTGACGTATGATCTAATGTATTTTAAAGATTTGCATCCTTGACCTTTTTATGCCCTCACCCTCCTGTACATCTAGGAGTCTTGAGAGATTATCCTAGAATGACTATTTCTGCCTCAGACTGGAGCATGACTCAGCAATGTGCTTCTGACCGAAATCACTTTCTAATGAGTATCTGTGAGCCTAGACCACCTGCATTGATAAGATACATAAAGAACAAGTCAGACATCAGCTATTCTGAATCAACCACCTATTCAACAGTGCTGTTTTTGTACATTCCAAATTCTGGAGTCAGAGTGAGGACTCTCTGATCTATCTATGTTTGTCTGGCACCTCTTCCAGGTGGATGCAGTACACAGTGGGACATCTTGGTGACTGCATGGAACCTTTGTGCAAAATAGAAAGTGATACTTCTTTTCCTTCCAGGTGAGTGCAACCCCATGGTAAAGGTACAGGGTTGGTGAGTGGCAGGCAGGCTGAATTTTACTTCCCACTTTCCTCTGTTGAATGGATGTTCTTGTACAAGAGAAGAACTACACAACTCAGTGTGGCAGCCCTGATTCCTTGTCCAGCTTTCCGAAAATAATCCCTCCTGGATACTTCTCTATAAGCGATCAATAAACTTTTGTGATCATTTAAAAATAATTGCCATTACTAGCTCATGATTTCTCTGTTAAAGATGTCAAAATTCATATGTCGCCAGTGGAAAATTAGTTTAATAAAAGTAAAAATCACTTGTATATATTTTGCAAGGCATATTTATTAACAAAAGATGAATGCATTTTTACTGTAAAAATATAAGAATAAAAATAGAATTATGTACTTGGGCTCAACCTTGGGAATTGGATTGCAATCAAATTTTGAAGAAAAAAGGAATGGACATTAGGAAGAATCAGAATAGTTTAATGTGGGGATCTGAAGGAGGAAAATGGAGATTGGACAAAAAAGGAGAAAAGTGAATTCTAATGAGTGAAGAAATGCTTCATCTTTTGTCTTAAACGTATCCTTAAATATGAATTAAGCTATCTAATTAAGGTCATAAATGTGATGGAAGAGTCTCCACATTTCCAAAAGGATATTACCATCCCAGAATATCAGAATAATAGAACATTGTTAAAATTAGGAAACATTTTAAAAGTTGAAATCAGTTGTGATAAACAAGGGAAGATTTAGGGGCTTATTATTCTGAAAATGCTGAATATTCATCACACTAGAGAACTGCAAAAGGAAAACAATATTTAATTTAAAAAAATCCCACCTCTATGTAGTTAAAGGAAAATTAAGAAACAATAGTAATGAAAAAGTGAAAGAAAAAAGAGGGAGTACAGTATCTATCATTGGTTGATTATATGCATTATTATTCATCTTTGGCTGAAGCAAAGAAAACCCACCAAATTCTTAATTTTTTATAATAATATTCATTTCTTGCTCACATTATGTGAGGACTTCAGGTTGGCTTCAGTTCTGCTAGGTTCAGGTAAACTTGGTTTGACTTGGTTTAGCTGTGCTTGACTGTGCTTGGCTGTGCTTGAATCTATGTGTTTCTTCTTCTGGAACTTAGTCTGACTTTCCCAGATACCTTTTTTTTTTTTTTTTTTAATATGGGGTATGTTCTAACTAAGGAGGACAGGAATAAGACAGGCAGCTAAAACAAGCATTTAGAGCTTGTACATGGACATGACATCTTTTGTTGTCCATATTTCGTTGGCCAAAGTAAGTCCCACGGCCATGTACAAATACTTTCTGTACTAATTTTTGATAGCTGCTGTAACTAATTATCACAAACTGGATGGTTTAAAACAATAGAAATCTATTTCCCATAGTTCTGGGGGTCAGAAGTTCTAAAACAGTACCTTTGACCTGAAATCGAGATGTTGGCTGGGCAGCACTCCCTCTAGAGGCTTTAGGGGAGAAGCTGTTCTTTGCCTCTTTCAGTTCCCAATGTCTCCC
>CAUYSK010048750.1:0-11465 GCA_963575035.1 Avahi laniger | reverse complement strand
TATATTAATATTGTAGTGGAAATGAAATTATGCATCAAAATATAATTCAGTGCTTACAATTATTATGTGTCCCTTGTTACCATGAACAGAGATTGTTGAAATTCCAGTTCCAGCTCTGATGATTTCTTCTTCCCTTTCTTAAGCTCATAATAGGTTGAAAATATTTTATTTCAAGAGGATTTTTTTTGAAATCTTAATTTGGATGTGCCTTCTTATCACTGACTTGTAGATCCCAGGCAAGCGGTTGGATATTTGAGTCTGGGGTCGAATGCAGGAGGTATATAAATCCATGCTACTGGATGAGACCATGCTTCAGTGGAATGGTGAAGACTTAAGTCTGATAGGATTGCAGAGTCCATGAGACAAGGAGTTGGAGAAATCTTCTGGAAGGAGATGTGAAGGACTAAAGTGGCCACATAAAGGAGAAAATAGTATTATGAGAGTGTAAAGGAAAAACTGAATGAGAAAAATTTAAAACATAAGAAGAACAGGATTGATGTCCAGGAAGGCAAGAAAAGATTGGTATAGAGCGAAATATACTTGGTTTTGAAATAATGAGGGAATTCTTCTCTGATAGCTTTATTAACTCATTAAATCATAAAGTAAGTCATAATTTGATTTCTATTTTCTTCTAAAATATTAATACTGCTAAAAATTTCCATTAATATCTCAGAATCTTATGACAGTTGAAATCTAAGTAGTGTTTTCATATATTAGCCAGAAATTAGCTTATTTTTAGGGACATTTTGAGAAAGATCACAGAACTAAAGTTAAACAAGTCATGGTTCAAATTTAAATTCTGATATTTATTTATAAATTATATGAATTCTCTGAAGCCCAGTTTTTAACTCTAAAATAGTAGGTAAGATGTATGGATTAGATAATAAAACACTTAGAAAAATGCCAGACACATAATAGTAGCACACATAAATGATAACTGTTAACAGTAATACTGTTATTACAATTTTTTTGGTAATTACGATTTCTTCTAGATACGCGCAGGAAAGCATTTTAACCAGGATATGCTCTACTTATGGCAGATCTTGGCAGTGCAAGAGGGCACGCTGAACTATGCAGAAAATTAAAAGCCACTGCAAGTGTCATATCCACTCATATTTCATTGGCCAATCGAAGTCAGAAGGCCCTATCTAATACCAACATTGTGGGGAAAATGCTCTACTTATAGTGGGGAAATGCTACAAAGTTACAGGGTGAGTGTTTCATAATTTACAGGAAATGAAGGAAGAATTAGAAAGAGTGATTCAATTTAAGTGCATCAATCTAGACTTTCTGTAAATCCTGTATCATAAAATACATGCTAGATAATTTTAAGAAAATTATTATTCCATTTGCAAAAGGGAAGATTGACAAGGCTTGGAATCTGGACTTGAGAATATGGGACTCAAGTCTGACCTAACATAAACTCTTTGATCTCTCTAGTCTTCAGTTTATAGTCACCATTGAATTGGGAATAATCATATTGCCCGAACTGCAGTCAGTTCCTTTTTGCTTCTTGACCTGCATCCTGTGCCCTGAGAAATTTAAAATATTTTAAATAATTTACTTTTTTACTTTTCACATACTTTAAAGTAATTACCACAGAGAAAAAGTACAACTAAAAGACTTTTGTTCCTAATCCCTAGACCTAAAACATTTATTTGATTTCTGCTTCCGAAAGAAGTGTTATTTAGGCAGTACGTTTTGTGTAAAATATGCTTTTCCGGAAATGTCAGTGGTCACAGACTTACATTTAAGTATAAAAGATGGCCACAGATGTAATTTGATAAGGATAACTTTTCTCAGCCACGATATCACCTTCATTTTCCTTAGCAGTTTGTTGAAAATCTCACATTTTCCACTTTTTGTGTTAGTATTTTCAACAGCATCAGTAAATGGAGATATTTAATAGACGAAACAACATATTGAGTTATTATTAATTGCTGACATTTTAGTACTTATTACTTCATTAAATTAACTCTTCATAAGAATCCAAGTGAGAAGTAGGAGAGGCCTAATTTTTTTTTTTTTTTTTTTGAGACAGAGTCTCACTCTATTGCCCTGGCTAGAGTACCGTGGCATCAGCCTAGCTCACAGCAACCTAAAACTCCTGGGCTCAAGCAATCCTTCTGCCTCAGCCTCCCGAGCAGCTGGGACTACAGACATGTGCCACCATGCCCGGCTAATTTTTTCTATATATATATTTTTAGCTGTCCAGATAATTTCTTTCTATTTTTAGTAGAGACGGGGGTCTCGCTCTTGCTCAGGCTGGTCTCGAACTCCTGACCTTGAGAGATCCACCCTCCTCGGCCTCCCAGAGTGCTAGGATTACAGGCGTGAGCCACTGCGCCTGGCCGAAAGGCCTAATTTGAGAAAGATTGAATGAGGGAACCAGAGGGGCCTTGGCAAATGGGTTACTGACTGGAGAATACAAGCTTTTAGGAAAGATGTCCAGGAACCTTGAACTTCCAAAGACAATATGAGGTCAGCACAGCATATTTAAATGAAAACAGGAAGGGAGAGGAGGGTAATTCATCACTTCACAAATATTTAACTTATTCTAGAAGATAAATTGTATTAAACATTCTAAGTCAATACACGACACACGAGGCCTTGCATTGTCTGACCCTGGCCTACTTCACTTACCAAATCTCTCGGTCCTCTCCCTTTTCTTAACTTTGTCTAGACAGGTTTGTTTTTGTTCTCTTCTTCTGCTGTTCCAAGCTCTTTATAGTCATTGCTTCAGACATGTTGGTATCTCTACCACTCTTCATCTGGGTCACTCCTACTCATTCTTTAAGCCTCAGCCACGGTGTCTCTAAAAAAGAACATCTCAGGCACACAATCTAAATTTGTTTCCCCCATGCTTTTCTCTGACTGAACTTTTTGCTTTTCTTTTAAAGTATGTTGTGTCTATTTATTTGTTTCATTGTGTCTCACATTTGTCTATTCTATTAACCTGTGATCTGTGTTTGCTGAGTTCACCTTTGCAAGGTTAGTGCTGAGCTGATTAAGTAAGCACTTAATCAATATTTGTTGAGTCAGTGAATAAATGAATATATTTAGTGAGACATCCTATGTAAACACATTTAATAGGAATTAGAGACACATAACTCCAGTATTTTTACTCCACTCCTGTGATGAAGTTGAGAAAATTCTGAGCCATAGGAGATGTGGGGAAAAGGCACCTGACTCTGGCAAAGCCAGATTTTTGTCTCATATTTATTTCTGGTTATAAAATTGATGAATCAAGAAGAAAGGCAAGAAAACTGACTAGAGGAAGCAGACATATGCTGCTTCTCCACGGAACAACCAGGATATCCATCAAAATTCCATATTTTGAATAGATCATCAGAAGGAGAAAGAAAACAACAGAGAGGCAACAGAGGACATTGAGGGTGAAGCTAGAAGACGGACTGTCTGCATGAATTTTCTTTGAGTGCTTTGAGTGGCCCTCAGCTGGGACTCAGGGAAGGGGTAAGCAGGAGACCGTCAGGGTCGCAAATCACCTAACCAAATGAGTGAAAATATTAAAAATAAGCAAAGGATTCCCCAGTAACAGGACAAAAAAAATTGTTTTAAATATGCAACCTTAAAAGATAAACATCAAAGGGAGGTTGTTAGATAACAGATAATTCTCTTATGTGTCGGCAAAGAAACACAGGGACAGAGAAAAGAAATGAAGTGAGAAGAAGGTGAAAGGCTTACTAAACCCATCAGTTGATAAAAAAGTCAACATGCTTCTGGAAGGTTGTGTATGTAATGCCCAGCTCTCAAGTACAGTCTGGATGGAGATGACACAAAGATTCTTAAATGAGAAAGTGTCAAGAAGAATTTCCCTAAATTATATCAGAGCAAATGGAAAAACTGAACAGAGTTGCTGATATTAGGTGTGCAAACAATAAAGGGAAATGCAAGGCAAATTTGAAAACACATTGAATGGAAATTATGTATGTATGTATGTTTGTGCACATGTGCACAATGTTAAAGGAAAATACTTAAGAAGAGAATCTTGGAAAATCTCTCCACAAAAGTAGTAGAGATAGAAAAGAGATGTGTTATTGAATAAGCATCAAACCAGAATGCGATGTGCATCACAGCAATCTGCTAAGAGATTGCAAAGACAGAAAGGAACGTGACCCCTTTAGCCAGAGGAAACAAGTGATTACAGGCATGTCTTTAAGATAAGCAATAGCTAGCCCTTAGGTAAAAGGAGTTGAGGTCACCATTTGGCACTCACATTTTATTCTAACTTTACTTTGCAACTGGGGCTCCCATCTATGTTAGCTTACAGGCTTTGTACAGAAAGAAAAAAAGTTGTCATATATTTATGGCAGAAGGTAGTTTTGGAACTTGGAATGATGTGCCCACCGAAGTTAGCCTCCTATTCTCCCACAAACACTGGGTAATAGAGGTACTGTCTCTTGATGTTTACATTTAAAAGAGATGGCTGCCTGGTTCTTGAGAAGACATTTCTGGCTCATAAAGCTGACGGAAAGCCTATCTGGTTTTCAACAGGATATATATACACATTTCAAAGAGAGGAGAAAGTATTGTACTTACATGTTTTCTAAAGTAAATGCTCTAAGTAAAAGGAAAGGAGAGAAATTTCTTATTTTCAACAGGGAAATTGAGCCTTTTATTTTTTATTTTTATTTGTCTTCATAGCACTCATGTGTATGCACAAAAGAGAAGGAATTCATCCTGAAATAAAACAATCTGTCTGACACATTCTAGTACATCTAAAAAATAATCTTAACATAATTCAGGATACAGATATGGGTAGGTCACTGAAGGGATTAAGTTCCTCACATTCCCATGATAGATTAATTGATTCAGATTAAATTTAATAATAAAGACATGCATAAACCTATTTGTAGTTATAGAAATAACTAAATATATACACCTAATTGCATTTACCTGTGGGGAATGGTGAGGAGGGATAAAGATATCCATATTTTGAATTTGTACAGTGCTCTGAAATGCACAAATCGCTTTCTTACATACGACCTTTTTTCATTGCTGATGTGAGACTCCTTTTAGAATTTAGACAGTGGTATTCCATTTCATTTTCCTTCATCATTTGAATAGAAATGGAAGTTATCAAAATATTATCAAAGAGGAGAGACTCATTGCTAGTGAAAAACTATTACTTAAGTTTTTATCAGTGTTAGCGATTCACTTTTAATGTGTTGTAAGACTGTGCCTATCAGGAAATGAAGCGCTGTGAAAGAACTTGCTTTTAAGGGAGTCTTAGTCATAGCTTTGTAATGCTGTTATAGTGTAGCGAAGGGTTTTCTATATTTTTCTTTTTCAAGTTGTAGAGCACTTTTCATCCTTTAGTTTTATTTACTTTTGTATGGAAAGCACTGGAAGTTGCCTTGGTCCTTGCCACTTACGGATTTTATAATCTTGGGCAAGCCCCATAAAATCCCTTTCTCTCTGTTTCCTCTTGCCTGTGCAACACTTTGTCACATGCTATGAAAATTACTGTGTACTAATGTAATCGGGATTACACAAAGGGAGTAAAGAAGGAAAGGACGGCAGGGGACAGGAGAAAGACGAAGAAAGAGAGAGACAGAGACAGAAAGGCAGAGCGAAACTTAGAGAGAGATATATGGAGACAAAGAGAAAAGTAAAAAAATATCAAGGCTCTTGGAAAAGGCTTTTTATGTCCTCTGGGTTGCTGCCTAAATACCTTATGGGGGCCTGATATGGATTAAATTGTGTCCTCCTAAAATTCATATGTTGAAGTCCTCCAATATGACTGTGTTTATAGATAGGTCCTATAAATAATTAAGTAATTAAGGTTAAACAAGGACGTAAGAATGGTGTGCTGATATGGTAGGGCTATTGTCCTTATGAAAAAACCAGAGGACTCCTGCTTTCTCTCTTACTACACCATGTAAGAACACAGGGAGAAGGCCACCGTCTGCAAGCTAGGAAGAGAACCCTCAGCAGAAACTAAATCAGCTTTTAGAGCTGCGAAAAAATATATCTCAGCATTTAAGCCACCCATCCTATGATATTTTGTTATGGGAGTCTAAGCAGACTAATACAGGGCCCCATTGGCTACTAATGTCTCATGGGGGATCCCCAACAGAACAAAAGGTGTAGGCTCTGTTTATGCTTGAAAAATGTAAGGAAAACCATAGTACCTTGCCATAAATTATGATAACTTTTATATGCTTCTATTTACATTTAAATTATGTAATCAAATTCACTGTTATAAAAAATAAACTGTATTATATTTGGAAATAAAAACATTAGGAAACATTTTTAAAGGATAAAATAACTACTGGGTAACACATCTATGTAATAGTTCAATTTTCTGCATTTATTATACTTTTATTTAGACCATCTCAAAAAGATTTCAATTGTTTGTGATCACATACAATGAATTAATTTTAGTTAATTTATGTGTATGTGTGTGTGTGTGTGTGTGTGTGTGTATGTGTGTTAAACATTCCATTAGCATTTTCTTACTATTTACTTGAGATAAGATTCTATTACTTCATACAATAGATGTTTTGAGATTATCAGTTTGGAACAGACAACATTGCTTTATTCATATATACTTATTTCTACCATATTTACCATAACCATATTGCTGGAATGTTTTTCAGTTACACTTGGATTAAATTATTTTCTATCTTCTCTTAACATTCAGTGAGTTTACAACTTCTATTTTTAAGGTATGTTCTTCCTTTTCTGGTTTTCTCACATAGACTTATGCCAATTTGTTTCCTACCCTATATAATAAAATAGTTATACTGGAAAGCTATTTTTGCCTTTTTAGGACTATAACTTTGTAAGTGAAAAGGCAGAGCGGTAGCTTATAAAGCAATTTTCTTTTAACCCACCAGAGAGTTATTTTTTAAATCTGCAATGATCTCTTGGACCCTAAAATTACTTATCTGTTTGGGAGGAAGAAGGTCGAAAATATAGACAAATAATTATTTTTTTAATTGTGTACAATCTTTTGAATGAATTATTGGTCAATTAGTGAATTTGATTTAGTAGGATTATAGATCAGCCTAGCAATGCCCTATAATCAGGGAATAGCAGAGGAGTTAAAACATACGTTTCACCAAATTTCTATCACTCTGTCACTTCCTGAGGAATTCGTGGTGCGCGCTCATCAACAGGAGCCTTTGCATCCAACCTTGACATTCTGAGGCTATTAACCGGGAGTATGATTGCTGTTCACCGTGGCTTCTTAGGCTGAGACTCTTCACTGAAATCATTGTATTAGTGAGGATGCTTTTGAATCCATATATCTAAAAACTAACTTGAGCTAGTTTAAGCAAAATCAGGAATATATTTTAAGAATTAAACTTTCTCTTTCTGATGGATTGGTGGAGAATAAGAAACAATGATGATATAGCACCTCTTGTATTTTCCTGGATAGAGCTGGAACCCATTCTACTAAATGAAGTAACCTAAAAATGGAAAAATAAGCACCGCAGGTACTCATCAGCAAATTGGTTTCACTGATCAGCACCTAAGTGCACATACAGGAATAACATTTATCAGGCTTTGGGCAGATGGGAGCGGGAGGAGGGGATGGGTATATGCATACATAATGAGTGCGATGTGCACCGCCTGGGGATGGACACGCTTGAAGCTCTGACCACAGGGGTCAAGGGAAACATAACCTAAACATTTGTACCCCCATAATATGCAGAAACAAAAATATATATATAAAATTCTGAGTAGCACTGTAGCAGCAAACGTCTGGGGTCTTCTGGTTTTCAGTTCTAAGGTGTTAATGAAGGATGGTTTTTTTTTGTTTTGTTTTGTTTTGTTTTGTTTTTTCAGATGTTCTGCTCAAAGGAGCTTACTGGTGGGAGAATAGGGCAAGAGCCATCTTTCTGCAAAGCCAGCATTGCAGTGATGTTCCAGCATCTCATAACCTTTTCTGAGGAATTCAACTGCTTACCAGGGTGACTACAGGTCATCCCGATGATGACAATATAGTCCTCTATCTTAGGATGCCCACTGATCTACACAGGGTCCAAGTCCTAGGAAGAGTTGAATAGCAGAGCAGCTTGTTCCTGTGTACCATTGAAAAACCTTCGGAGTTGAAAGGTACTGTTACCAGTGAACTGCTTGCTGGTCCAAAGGTCCAGCACCTTGTCTGGAGCCTCAGAATGATTTGAGGGAAACTAAGCCATGTTTCTGCTCAACTCTATGCTGAAATTAGAGGTCTGCAGAAAGAACAAGGTGCATATAAATGCTAAACAAGCACTGGCCTTGAGATAAGGGATATTGAAACAATTGCTGCCCATCCAACACGAGACTCCCTATACCATGAGCATAACTACAACATTAATTGGACAGGAAACTGCTTTCAGTAACTTTCTCCTGAGAGACTGCCAATCATGGACTGTTGTGTACTTAGGTGCATTCGTGCCCCTGCTTCACCTTTTAAGGTACAGGGCCTAATTACAATACATTTAAACATAAGTTTCTACCCCTAAGTGAATATGGGTTATGTGTAACATGTAGGAATAAAGCTCTCCTTTTCTACATTTATAGATCTCATGATTTTTCATTTGATTGTTGCCTTTCTCTGCAAGAATCTAAGTCTTGGAGAACATCAGAAAGGGAATTTTCAAGTCATTTATTGTACAACTGAGCTGTTCAAGTTAGTATACTATCATTTTAATCTTCATAATAAGGTTGCTTTTTTAACCTTTAAAAAATCAAGAATATAATGATTTTCATAACTGGGAGTACAGAGGTTAACCTGGCTTAATGTTTAAGAGTTAAGAAACCAAATAATGTAGTCATATCCCTATTTCCAAAAATCCCTCTTGACCGCTTTCTTCTGTGTAGAGAGAGAGAGTTTCTTACATATGGCTCGGGAAATGGTTATCAACCAGGTTAACATACATGGCTCTTATAGCTCATGGGCTAAGAGGGTGAGATTCTTTGATTTTTTTCTTTCTGGATCTTACGACCTTCTCAACCTACATATAGCAGGGGTAGGGAGCTGGGCAAGATTCCGTGATAGACATGCTATCTGGAACAGATGGAGCTGCAAAGAGGTGATTTTCAGAGTAAAAAAAAAATAGGTAATTTTCTTAGATTACAGGCAAAGAATAACTACAAAAGTAAACCTGTAGATGCTTGTTTTAGCCACTCTGAAATGTGTTATTAAATATAAATGGCTATATTTGTGTGAAGTCTTCATTTAATAGCACATTTTCATGAAACCAAAAAGAAAGTTATGGGGGTGTTTTTGCTTAAAACTGGAATGACTGAAGAGTTGCCATTGTACTAATGAAGCTGAAAAGAAGGCAATTAAAAATTCAAATGTCTGAAAAATGGCATCCATTAAACCTGCATTATACTGCTATTAACTAAGGGACCCTATTATGTCATACAATAGATGTTTGAGAGAATCAGTTCAGAAAAAACAAAATTGCCTCATTTATATGTTTATTTTTGTCTTATTTACCATAGCTATGTTTCTTTAATTTTTATAAATCATATTAATCACAAGTTGTACTCAATTTTGTTGCAGAGAACTAAACATAGTTTCTATAAAGAAATGTAGATATAAAAATTAAAAAATTAGTAGCTTTTTATTGACAACAATATATAGCGTTACATCTATAATGTATGAATTCTTTTCATCCTTTAATGTGATCACCGCTCTGGCTTCCCTTACATTAGTTGAACTATAGTTGAAGGAATGACATGGAAGTTTTAAAAGACAGTATTAGCTATTAATACTTGTTTTTCAGCTAAAATATTATCATTAAATTTTTATTACCAAATAACAATACCTTATGAAAACTTTATGCAAACTGTAATGAGACTTTTGTCTATGAAGCCACATGGTACCAGAATTCAAGTTCCAAAAATAGAAGCAAAAAGGTTGTGGTTAATTCTTTAGTATATGGAAAAATATAAACTCTGATTATAAAACTAGAAGTTGTAAGAACATATTGATATGCAGTATTGAGATATATTGCTATTGCATTTACGTCTACTTTAAAGAAAGGATGCATTTAAAGGTCAACTATCCAATTTAGATTTTCACTTTTTTTTCCACTTTCTTGACCATCTTATCTCCCCTGATCTCTGATTTTTCCTGGATCAACATATTTCCCTTTAGATTTTTACTAATCATGCTCCATAATTATTTCTATACCGGCAGCAGGTGATGTCCAATGTTGCCATCACTGTTCATAACAATTTAAGAAAGTCTTCTTTAAAAGGAAAATGCCTGGCCATTCTTAAAGAATTTATTTTATCTTGATAATTCCACTCTATTGGCTTTTACAACTATAACACAATTACTATGGTTGGCCTGAAGGCAGTTCAATGTAGAAATTAAAAGCATTAGCTTTGAAGCCATGCAGATTTGGATATTTACCAGTGATTTGAAATTGAGTAAATGACATTTCTGGTATTTACTTTTTCATATGTAAATGAGTATAATATTAGTACAATTATAACATCATAGAAGTGTAAAGTCCCAATAATTAGTAGCTTTACATTAATCGCGATTGTAGTATTTTCCTTCTGCATATCAGGAATGCCCAATTTTAGAGGTACCAGTAGGAATTGTATAGTATATATATACATACAAGAATCTTCAGCCTACAGCAGTAGGCCTGAGCAATGCTGAATACCTGGGCAACATCTCCTAAAAAGCTACCGGTTATCAAAACACAAAAATGAAGTCTAAATATTAACAACAAAATCACTGTATATGGCAGAGGTATATGGACAGTGGAACAGAGTGTAGAATCCAGACAGAGAACTCAGCATGTAA
Source organism: Avahi laniger (assembly GCA_963575035.1). Lineage (NCBI taxonomy): Eukaryota > Metazoa > Chordata > Mammalia > Primates > Indriidae > Avahi > Avahi laniger. Next base: position 676 of record CAUYSK010048750.1, on the reverse strand, counting down.
CGAAATTTAGTATGGAATAGAGGTGGCATTTCAAGTCAACAAAAACAAAGTGGACTTTTTAATAATAAATGGTGTTGGGGTTACTGGATAATGGTTTGTAAAATGTCACATTGTATCTTAGGACAATTTCCACATGGGTCAGAGATTAAATATCTAAATTTAAACTATGAAATTTTTAGAACAAAATTGGTTCAATTCTTATATAACCTTGGAGTGGAAAAAATTTTAAATTATGATTCAAATTCCAGAGGCAATACAGATAATGATTTTGATTATAAAATTAAAAGTTTTTTATGGAAAAAATATAAGCAAAATCAAAAGACAAGAATATGGAAAAATAATTTCTATCTATATGACAGGCAAAAGACTAATATCACAAACTCATGAAAACCTCCTTAAAATCAGTTTTTATTAAAAAAAAAAAACCTAAGCTTCTAAACATACATAACCTAAACATCTGTACCCCCATAATATGCTGGAAAAAAAAAAAACCCTAAGCTTCTGATATAAAGATGGTAAATAATTTTAAAAAAGGTCACAAATAAAAAAATACCAAGGGCCTTTAACATCTGAAAACAATGCTCAGATTCGCCCTTGATAAGAGATAATCTAATTAAAACAACACTGAATGTGATTTCTCACCTCTCAAATTTATGAAAATCAGAAAGTTTGGCAA
>CAUYSK010048749.1:0-21625 GCA_963575035.1 Avahi laniger | reverse complement strand
GGTGGATGGATTTTAGCTATATAACTCTGGTGGCAATGTAACCAGGAGAAGACTATTAAATGGTTAAACCAGAAACAATGAGGACTTAAACTATAGCAATAGCAGTGAGGACTGAGGAATAGACGGATAACAAAGGTAGAGAGAATAGTGTCGCAGAAGTCCAGTGTGAGAGAGTGCCTAGAAGATGGGAAGAGCCAGTAGTGTGAAATGTCAGAGACAATGGAGAAGAAAAGAAAGGGTCAACAGGTGACCACTTAATTTAATAGCTGAGAAGTCTTCGTGTTTCCAAGATAGTTTTAGAAGAGAAGCAAGACAAAACCCTGATTTCAATTGGTAGAAGTGAACGAAAGGAGAGAAAGTAGGGACAGTGATGATGATTACAGAGCTCTTCCTGGATTGTGGCACCTTGCAGAGTCAGACTTGAGTTTTCAATGGATCATTTATTTGATTGCATGTGTACAGAGACCCAGAAAAGTAGTACGTGGGGGAGAAGACATCACTTTACAAGCTAAACTTTATAAAATACAAGGTAAAGTACTAAAAGACCTAAGATTCATACTTGAAATCAGCTCTTAAACTCACTTTTTTTCCTCTCCCTGTTCCTCTACTCTAGTCCTCACAGCAAAACACACAGGTCTACCCTTTTTCACCCATGTATGCCTTGCAAGCTTGCATATTGCCTTTTCATGCATTTTTCACCTGATATGTATTGTACTTTGATTTTACCTATATAAAAATATTGAGGGAGGCCATAACTATGTGACTGTCCCTCACTTTATATTTACCTAAGAAAAATTCTAAAAAAGTTACTAAGATTATTTTTCCCTTTTGGTAAATCCTCAGAATAGAATAGTTGAAGATGATGGAAAGAATGAGCAGCCTATCCCAAAGTGTATGGTGTAAAAAAATGGGAGGAAAACTAATAACATGTTTTTTCTCTATCCACCATACAAATCCAGCTGCTGATTTAAGGGAGTATAAGATATACAAGGACTGTCCGGAAAGTATCCAGACATTGTTAGTATTTAATATAATGAGGACCGTTTGTGCAACATTGATGTAACTTAGCAGCCAAGGAGAGCAGACTGGGATGTGCATGCATGAACAATGACGATTTCACTGTACTAGTTAGTGGGATGCCAGACACCACTGAGTGAGCATGTGTACTGTGTGGCCATCCTATTCAAAATGACTGACTGAGCAAGTAGAGCAACAAATCTGCATCAAATTTTGCATTAAGCTTGAACATTCCTCCGCGGAAACCATTTGGATGATTCAGAAGGCTTTTGGGGATGATGCAATGAGTGCAGCACAAATAAAAATGTATCATAAATGCTTCAAAGATAGTCGAGAATCTGTTGAAAGTGATCCACATTCTGGAACGCCTGCAACAAGTAGAACACCTGAGAATGTTGAACGTGTAGGGGTTAGGTTCAGAGACACTGGGAACACTGTGTGAGGTCCCAAGGTGCCTACTTTGAAGGGGACTGAGGTGTCATTGTCCTATGTACAATGTTTTCTGTATATTATATCTTCTTCAATAAACATCTCTATTTTTCATATTACATGGCTGGATACTTTGTGGACAGACCTCATACAGCTGAGGCAGAGAAAAGGCATTACCAGGAGTTCTGGCTCTAGATCACCCAGGATCCAAGGATTCCTCTCTCCTGTCTATCTCCTTCTAGTAGTAACTACTCACTATCACATACTTCTACAATTAGAAAAACAAAATGACAGAAATTTCATAGCAACTATTTCTTCTGACACCCACCCATCCAGCAACTCTCTATCCCAGTGGAAAAGGGCAAATATCTCATCAATCTCACACTTATCAGAGGCCAGATAGCAGCTGCATGGCAATCACACCTAGGTCCCTGTCCAGTTCAGAAAGGGAATACACAAAGCCCAAGTCCTGGACATGTTACAAAGGACGCTGAACCTAAGCAGTATAAGCAAGCGATATCCTGCTGCTTGAGAAATGTTCTTGCTATTACCAGTGCTGTTTTGAATAACTGATAGAATTGAGGAGTTCTAAATTACCTTTGCTTTTGTTAAGTTTTTTTATATTACATTGCTAACAAGGGAAAGTATCTGGAGCACCTTGAAGAGAAGCAAAAGAGAACAGATGTTTTAATAGGACTGATGAATGCTAGAGAAAAGTTTGATTGCTGTGTTATGTTAGAATCAGTAAAACAACACATTTCTCTTTTGTCAATTTCCTGAATAAGACTTTTTATTGTGTTCATATCTTAAATTCATCTGAATGGTTTGTAATTTTTTATTTTATTTTTAATTGATAAATAATAATTGTATATCTATGGGGTACGATGTGATGTTTTGATATATGTATATATTGTGGAATGATTAAATCAAACTAGTTAACATATCCATAACCTCACAAACTTACCATTTTTTTCTGGTGAGAACGTTTAAAATCCACTATGTTAGCAATTTTGAAATACATGATACATTATTAACTATAAGCACCATGCTGTGTAATAGATATCTAAAACTTATTCCCCCATCTTACTGAAACTTTGTATCCTTTGACCAATATATCCTCATTTTCCATCCCACCTCCCCCGCCTGTGGTAACCATCTTCCTACTCCCTACTCCTATGAGTTTGACTTTGTAGAGTCCACTTATGAGATCATGAAGTATTTGTCTTTCTGTGCTTGGCTTATTGCACTTAGCATAATGTCCTCCAAGGTCATCTGTGTTGTCACAAACAACAGAATTTTCTTTTTTGGTTAAGGCTGAATGGTATTCCATTGTGGATCTAAACCACATTTTCTTTATTCATTCATCCATTGATGGACACTTAAGTTATTTGCTTATCTTGGCTCTTGTTAATAATACTGTAATGAACATGGAGTGTAGAGATCTCTTCCGCATACTGATTTCAATGCCTCAGTATATACACCTGGCAGGACAATTGCTGGATCATGTGGTAATTCTATCTGTAGCTTTTTGACTAATCTCCCTGCTGTTTTGCATAATGGCTATACTAACTTACATTTCCACCCACAGGTACACGGTTTCCCTTTTCTCCACATCCTTGTCAACATTTGTTATCTTTTATCTTTTTGGTAATAGCCATTCTAACAGGTGTGAGGTGATATTTCATTGTTTTAATTTGCATTTTCCTGATAATTAGTAATATTGAATGTTCTCTCATATATTCGTGGGCCATTTGTATGTCTTCTTTTGAGAAATGTCTATTCAGGTCTTTTGCCCATTTTAAAATCAGATTATTTGTTTTCTTACCATTTACTGAGTTTCTTATATATTTTGGATATTAGCCCTTTATCAGATGTATGGTTTGCAAATATGTTCTCCAAATTCATGGCTTGATGGATTATCTATTCACTCTGTTCATTGTTTCCTTTTTAGTTTGATGTAATCTCATTTGTCTATTTCACTTTTGTGGCCCATGCTTTTGGGGTCATAGTCAAGAAATTGTTACCAGATCTATGTTGTGAAGCTTTTCCTCTATGTTTTCTTCTAGTAGTTTTTACAGTTTTTTAGAAATGACCAAATTTGTAAGTAAGTAGATTAAATTTTCTTCCATTGTGCCAAAATGTGGCCCACATGGAAATTAAATACCAGTTTTAGGAAAGTAAGATTATGTTTTTGTACACAGTCTTGAATATATGTTTTCTGGATAATTTTTTTTTCCTTTTTTAAGTTGACACATAATAATTGTACATGTTTATGAGATGCAGAGTGATATTTGAACACATATATATAATGTGTAATGATCAAATCAGGGTAATTAGCATATCCATCATCTCAAACATTTATCATTTCATTGTGTTGTATACATTCAAAATCTGATCTTCTAGTTTTTTGAAAATATGCAATAAATAATTGTTAACCATATTTACCCTACAGTGCTATAGAACACCAAAACTTATTTCTCTTATCTAGCTGTAATTTTATATCCATTAAGCAACCTCTCCCTAATCTCCCCTCCCATTACCCTTTCCAACCTCTAATAAACACAATTCTACTCTCTACTTCTATGAGCTCAATTCTTTTAGCTCCCACATAATGGTGAGAATATGCAGTATTTGTGTTTCTATGCCTGACTTATTTCACTTAACATAATGTCCTCCAGGTTCATCCATGATGCCACAAATGACAGAATTTCACTTTTTATTTTTTTTATGGCTGAACAGTATACTGTTCAACTGTTTTTCTTTATCCATTTATCTGTCTAACAGACATTTAGATTGATCTTGTATCTTGGCTATTTTGAATAGTGCTGCAGTAAACATGGGAGTGCAAGTATCTCTTCAATACACTGATTTCCTATCCTCTGGATAATACCCAATAGTGGGATTGCTGAATCATTTGACCGTTCTTTTCTTAGTTTTTTAATAAACTCCCATACTGTTTTTCATAATTGCTGTACTAACTTACATTCCCACAACAGTGTGTAAAAGCTTCCTTTCCTCTGCATCTTTGCCAGCATATGTTATTTTTTGTCCTTTAATAATTTTGTGTTTGTCTTGAATGCATTTTGAATTGATTTTTGTACATGTTGTGAAATAGTAGTTCCATTTCATTCTTCTGCATGTGGGTATTCAGTTTTCCCAACACCATTTATTGAAGATACTGTCCTTTTCCCCTTGTGTGTTATTGGCACCTTTGTCAAAAATCAATTGACCATAAATACATAGGTTTATTTCTGGGCTCTCTATACTGTTCCATTGGTCAATGTGTCTGATTTTAGGTCAGTATCATGCTGTTTTGATTAATATGGCTTTGTAATATGTTTTCAAATCAGGTAGTGTGATGTCTCCAACTTTGTTCTTTTTGCTCTAGATCGTTTTGTCTATACAAGGTCTTTTGTGGTTCCATATAAAATTTAGGACTGTTTTTCGATTTCTGTCAAAAATGACATTGGAATTTTGATAGAGATTACATTGAATTTGTAGATTGCTTTGGGTAGCATGGACATTTTGACAATATTAATTTTTACAATCCATAAACACAGGATATCTTTCCATTTATTTGTGTAATCTTCACTTTCTTTCAGCAATGTTTTATAGTTTTTAATATACAGGTCTGAAAGGTTTCTATATTAAGCAATTACTTCTACCCTTTGGATCTATCCAGTAATACAGCACTCAGTGGAGAGAAAACAGCCCTTAGCCTGGGGAGAGCTGGGGCAACAAATCCCCCTTCTGAACCCATAAATGCCCATGCATCAGTTTCATCTGAGCTGCACGGAGGAACTGCCCTTCCAGACATGTCCTTTTTGTCTGCCAGGAATCACTCTTCCCAATTCTACTCCATGTCTCCACACAAGGGCTCATACGTCTCTCTCATCATATATATACTCCAAGAATTTTCTCTGCCAGTGATAGCCTGCTACCTGCTCCTGATAGATCCTAAGACCTACTCCCTGTCAATTGAAACTGTTTTTTCAAAGAATGCCAATAGCTAATTGATTACCAACCCAGTGGCCTCTCACTATTCTTTCTGCTTCACCTCCATGTGCCATTTGACACTATTCACCATCTTCTTTTTCCTTCTTCCTCTGTAGAACATTCTTAGGTTCTTTCACTGGCTTTCACAGTTCTCTCTTTAAATGCCAGGCCCAAAGTTCAGTGCTTGGCTCTCTTGGTCTTCTTATTTTATGTCTCTGGTGCTTTGTCCCAAGACCCACAGCTTCATTTACATGTTTGTCTAGATCTCAGACCTTCCTCCTCATCTCTACACCTGCATGTTCAGCTACATGATAATCATGAACAGTGTATGCAAGTATCTTAAATTCAACATATCTTCTCAAAGTTATTTCCTCTCCTGTGTTTTTTCTGTTTTTAATAGCATCAATTATCTCTCCCTGCTCCTCTAGTTCTCAAATACAAACCCCTCAAAATTGTGTGACCATGCAGTTCTAATTCCTTAAGTAGCATCTAATTCAATGTTTTTACAGATAATAAAACTGGGACCAAGAACGGTGAAATTGCTTCTCCAGTGTCATTCTGCAAAGCCATGTCTGGACACAGAGTCTCCTAATCTTTTACGTTTATTCATTCCTTTATTCCTTCACCAAATCCTGTCAATTCTACATCCTCAATCCCTCTCCTATCTATGCATTTTTACTGTCTCAATTTAAAATCTCATTTTAGTATCTTTAACTACACTATTGTACTTCCAACTCTCCTCTCTCTTATCTACAATACACTACTGACAGAAATAATATTCCTGTACTCCAGATATAATCATGACTTTTGCCTGTTCAAACAACCACTTTATACAGAATAAAGTTCTTTTTTTTTTACAATAGACTGTAATCCAATATGATTTTCCAATATGATTTTTGTTTGTTTTTGAGACAGGGTCCTACTCAAACCCCTGGGCTCAAGTGATTCTCCTGCCTCAGTGTCCTGAGTAGCTGGGACTACAGTCATGTACCACCATGCCCTGCTAATTTTTCTTTCGTGTTTTTTTGTTTGTTTGTTTTTTGTAGAGATGAGGTCTCACTATGTTGCCCAGGCTGGTCTCAGATTCCTGGGCTCAACTTATCCTCCAGCCTCGGCCTCTGAAAATGCTGGGATTAGAGGTGCGAGCCACCATTCCTGGCCTCAGAATAAAGTTCTAATATCTTGTCCAGTAGTCAACATCCTATGGAATTAGATCCCAGCTTCCTTTCTGTTTTGTCTTAGCTACACATATACTTTATTTCAACCCATTAAAACTCTTAGCACTCAGTATACCTAACTAATTCTCTCCTCCATATCTTTCTCAATCTGTTCTGCAGATGGTCTGTCTGCAGGGATGCACTATCCCATCCCTTCTTCTACTTCATCACCACCGTAAATCTCCAGCATAACATTCTGTTCATCTTTTAAGGTCTTTCTCAAGATCTCAAGATCTACTTCATCAAAAAAAAAAAAAAAAAAAAAAAAAACCTAAAGTTTCCCAATCTCTTCCTTAGAGCCATTATGCCTCTCTCGTCCTATGCATCACAATCTCATAATTGAGTTAGTTTTCAACTCCCTCCCAGATTGTCAACTACCTGAATACAGAGATTATGTCTTACTTGCCTCTTGTATTAAATAGCTCCTATAGCTCATTGCAGAACTTGACACTTAGGAGATGCTCAAAACACTTGTAAAATTCAATAATAATTAATATTCATGTAAAATTAAAATTTGTAAAGTAAGATCATCAAACATTTTTATTATTATAAATTTATAGATATTTAAAAACCCTGCAGTAGACAGTATGGTAAGACTTGAATCCTCTAATGGGAATCTAGTGTTTTCACTCCATATTATCTCTTTCTTCTCCTAAGTCTGTATTCTCCAAAGGATTGCTCTGGGTATTTGCCTCATATTTCCTTGCCTCAGGCAGTTTCTACATACTACCAAACAGCCAGAGAAAGCTTGAAAATTCAATCAATCATCTAAATATTTTTAAATGTAGTATACATATATTTGCCTTCATATAGAACAAAGAGCCAGGTGATTGATTGAATTATTTACTTTTCAACCAGTTGTTTTGACAGTATGATGATTACATAAACTCCAAGAGTGGGATTTTATCAGTTTGTTGTTGATTTTATAATTTTGCTGGATTCTTCCCTTTATTAACTGTAATCATCTAGATTTATTTATATAGTTTATCAGCCAATGAGATATGGTAGGCAAGAAAAATTGATTCTTAAGACTTCTTTAAGCTTGTCCCCATGGAGTTGGAACCAAGGTCACAGTGCTGGGATTGAAGAGAATATTTCAACATTAACTTGGAACCATAAAGTGCTATAATCTTAGAATAAGGGCAAAGGAGGAGTAAACCCACCCCTTTCCAAGTCCAGGGATCTGTAGAGTTGACATTTCACACAGCAGAGAGAAAAGGAAAAAGAAAAACATATCTCTAAGAAGCTGTGGTCACGGGCCAGCCCTCCCGGAGACTTTCAGTCTGGGATTACATTGCCTGGGTATTCCCAGGCACCCCAAGCCTAGAACTGTTAATACTTCTAAGGTTAGATCTAGGAACCTAGGTTAGGCCTCAGGTACCTGGCAAAAGGAAATTCATGTTTTCTTCATGGGAAGACAACTTCATCATAGGTCTCAAAGAATCTACTCAGATAAAGTTTGCAGTACATAGTTAAAAATAAGTAAGTAGACAAGGAGACAGAGAATCATTAGGTGGGAGCATCTGGTGAGCATTTGAGCCAGAGATGTGGGCTACTGCTGCAAATGGCTAGTCATAATCATGGAGTCCCTATTCCTAGAAGACTAGCTCCTGTTACACCCTGACAGCACATCATGCAATACCCACAGTCACTGGTAGAAAGTTGAGGTAATTAGTTACTGCATTCACAGACAGGTTAGCAAGGGAAATCCAAGTCCAACATGAATACATTAAGACTCAGCAAACATTTGAGGAAAACTTCACACCACGAAAAAAAAGCATCAGCCTACACACCCACACACACCCACCAACACACACACACACACACACACACACACACACACACACACACACATCAGTAACATCTGATGAAACAGAATAGAGCAAATGGTTGAAGACTTTAAAACATAAAATGATTATCATAATAAGTATTTAGAGAAGTTATTGTATCCATGAAACAAGAGCAATCTTTAATGAAAGAAAAAAAATATTTTAGAAATGAAATATCTGATAGCAAAAATTAAAACTTCAAGGCTGAATAGTAAAATTGACATAGCTGAAGAGCAACCTGGAGGCCCAAAAATCAAACTGAGAAATTCTCTCAGATTATAATGCGAATGCACAGGGAGATGATCAGTATGAAAGAAAGGTTAAGGGACTTGGAGGACCCCTCCAAAAGTTACAATACACATAATAATTTTCCAGGGAGAGAAAATAGAACTCAGAGGACAAGTAAAGAAATCAAATAAAATTCCCCAGGTATAAAAAAAGTCAAGTTTTTACATCAAGTTCCACTGAGTGCCAAGCAAGAAGACTGAGAAAAGATCCACTCTAGAAAATAGTGGTAAAATTTTAGTACTTCATGGATAATGGGAAAATCCTAAAAGCTTCTAAAGAGAAAAGATGTTATTACAAACAAAGAGCACCATCTTGACTTCAAATTCATTAACAACATCAAGTATAAGAAGACACTGGAGAAATATTTTCTAAAATGCTAAGGTGAAAATGATTTTAAACTGAGAATTCTATAATCTGACAAATTATCAGACTAGTGTAATGACATTTTCAGACATGAGATATTTTCAGATGTGAATGGATTTGAAAAGTCATCACCCACAAACCCCAGCTGAAATAATAACTAGGAGACATGCTCCAGCAAAATGAAAAATGAATCCAAGAGGAAGACCAAAAGTCAATGATAAGCAAAGTAATCTTTAAGACTTCTGATAAATGTAAATAAATGTTCATTTTAACTTTTAAAAACAAAACAATCACAAAAATTCATTTTTAAAAAATCCCTTCTAAAGTAACAACAGATATTATAAAATAGGAATAAATTTAATGAAGTAGAATAAAACATATGAGGAATAAAAAATAAAATTTTTCTGAAGAACATGAAATAGAAAACATGAATAAATGAAAACTATTCACCTGAATGAATCTCAATATTGTAAATATGCCAGGTTTTTATAATTAACATGTAAATCCAATGCAATCCCAAGTCAAAATATCAACAGACTTCTAAATGAATCTGACAAGCTCATTCTAAAATTTATTTAGAAAAGAAATTATGCTAGAATTCCCAAGATAAGTTTCAAAAAGAGGAACACTAAGGGTGTGTGTGTGTCCCTGCACAGAGAAGTTCTTGCTCAGCTAGATAGTAAAATATGCAATTACAAATCTACAGTAATTGGGGTACGGGCCAAAGAATAGACAAATAGATCAAGAAAGTAGAACAGAGAAGTAAAAAATGGACCAAAGTATGCAGTCAGGAATTTAGTACATGAAAAGAGGTTTTTCAATTCAATAGGAAAGAGATGGACTATAGTGAATACTATTGACAAATTGTCTATTCATTTAGGAAAAAATGTTACATCCTACTTCCTATCAATCATGAAAAATGATTCCAGATGGATTAAAAATGCCAATTGTAAAAGCAAAAACTATAAAAATAGTTTAAGAAAATACAAAAGAATATAGATTCAAATGCTTGGTAAGAAAGTCTCTTGAACAGAACACACACAAAAATGTGAGGAAAGGATTCATAATTTTTGACTGCATCGGAATTTAAGACCTCTACTGAAAAGGACACCATACCAGTTAAATGGCTGAAAACAGACTGAAGAATACATTTACGACATATACCAATCAAATAATATCCAGAATATATAATGAACTCCTAAAGATAATTTTTAAAAAACAGCCTACTAAAAAGATGGGAAAATGATCTAACATTCAGTACTTTGGAGAGGAAATAAAAATGTCCCCAAATGTAAAAAGATGGTTAACTATACCAGTAATGATGCAAGTGAAAATTAACAATGAAACACCAGTGTTGTCACAATACATTGGCAAAAATTGAAAAGTGTTGATTAAGGTGAGGAAAAATTAATGTGTGTGTAATATATACGGCGTGTGAAAGTATTACATGTATTCCATACAATGTATATAAAAATATACTGTGTATGGAAGTATAAATCAGAGTAGTTTCCTGGAAAGTCACTTTACATTATTAATATTTAAAATGAGCATACTACTCTTAAATGAGCTAATTCATTACTCATTTTCTACTCTAGAAAATCCTCATATTTCACAGGAAACATTTTCAAAGTTACCCGTTACAGTGTTGTTTGTAATAACAAAATAATTGAAAACACCGTAAATGTCTGTCCATGTCTAGTGATTAAATGGCAACACAACTGTAGAGACAACTCTCTTCCAACCCTGAGATTCTGGATTTTATTTTACAATATGTCAGAAGTACTCAAGAACAAGATGACTGACAAAGAATTTCTACACATAAATATTAATACAAACTAATTTCTTATCTCCGTATTTGATGGATGTTGAACATTACCTCAAGTGCTCATATTAATAGTATTAATATCAAGGTTACTATATATTTCCAAGATCATGTGTATAATTTTATATTTTATATATTTGTATTAAAATACACCAAAATACTAAAAAATGCAAAACTTGGCTGGGTGCGGTGGCTCACACCTGTAATCCTAGCACTCTAGGAGGCCAAGGCAGGAGGATTGCTTGAGGCCAGGAGTTCAAGACCAGCCTGAGCAAGAGTGAGACTTGTCTCTACAAAAAATAGAAAAATTAGCCAGGCATGGTGGTGTGTGCCTGTAGCCCCAGCTACTCGGGAGGCTGAGGCAGGAGGATTGCTTGAGCCCAGGAGTTTGAGATCGCAGTGTGTTATGAGGACACCACTGCACTCTAGCCTGGGTGACAGAGCGAGACTCTGTCTCAAAAAAAAAGCCAAACTTTAGGAGTTTTCTTTTTTGTTCTTTTGCCTCTAAGGCATTTATTCAAAGAAAAAAATATTACAAGATTCCCATCCTTTGGCTCCCTTCCATCCTTGCTCCTGCTGTTCCTCAGCCCCCCAAGATTGAGCCCTGGCTGGGGCTGGGTAGCAGGACAGCCTCTCCCAGATGAGGTCAGCAACACTGAGGGGCATGTCCTCAATGGAGGTGTTGTAAAAGGTCTCATTTTGAAGAGTCCGCTTGTGTTCTTCTGTTAACAGAAGTTAACATGGTTAACAGTTCTGTTAACCATGTTAATAGCCACACCCTCACAGCCAAACTGTTCACCATGACCGATTCTCTGGCTATAGATATCCCCGTTGGTAGGAAGGTCATAGTTGACGACTAAAGAAACCTGCTGCACATCAATGCCTCTAGCCAGCAGGTCAGTGGTAATCAACACCCTGCTAGAGCCAGAATGGAACTCCCTCATTATCACATCTCATTCCTTTTGGTTTGTATCTCCATGCATGGCAGAGACAGTGAAGTCCTGAGCATGCATCTTCTCAGTGAGCCAATCAACCTTCCTTCAGGTATTGATGAAGATGACTGCCTGGTCAGGGTTTCATGAAAGTTACACAGTATGTATAGCTTCCACTCCTCTAATTCCATGTTGATGTAGAATTGACGGATACCCTCCAGGGTCAACAGTTCCTTCTTGACAAGAATTTGAATGGGGCCCCACAGGAACTTCTTGGTCACCTCAAGCACATCAGAAGGCATTGTAGCTGACAGCAAAATTGCCTGGATGTTGCTGTTGAGCTTTTGGAATATGTCATAGATCTGGTTCTTGAATCCACAGCTTAACATTTCATCAGCTTCATCCAGTACAAACATCTTGATGTATCTGGGAGATAGTTATCTCTGGTTAAGCCTGTTGAACACTTGCCCAGGGGTACCCACAATGATATGGGGAGCTTCCATCTGCAGCTTCTGCCCCTCAGCATGCATGTTGGTGTCCCCAGTGCAGGCATGACAGGAGGCACCCATGTAGTCTCCTAATGCCATGACCACCTTCTGTATATGCTGAGCCAATTCTTGAGTGGGTGCTAGGACCGAAGCCTGGGTGGCCTTTAGAGCCAGTTCAATCTGCTGCAGAATTGGTATGGCAACTGTGGCCATTTTGCCAGTCCCAGCTTGGGCTTGAGAGATCACATAACAACTTTTGAAACAAGGAAGAATGGCTCACTGCTGGATGGCAAAGGGCTTCTCAAAACCACCGCCATAAATGCCACAAAGGAGGGGCTCCAAGAAGTTTATGCCATCAGAGCTGTCAACAATCTCATTCCAGTTACCCTCAGTGACACCGTTGGGCCCCATCTCATAGGAGCCATCGTCTTTGGATCTATTGAATTAAAGCACAAGTTTTGACCCTGTCAGACTGAAACACTCAAAAATCCTGACGGCTGGGCTCTTTCTGTTAGCAACTGGCCCTGCATGATGCCATCAACCTTCACTCCCAGATACAACCTCTGCCAGTTCCCAGAAGATACTCAGAGGAGTTATTAATACTTTAAAACTGAGCCAGGCCTTTGCCCCATCATGGTAGCAGCTCAGGCCAGGCCACCCTGGGCACAGTGGGGTAATCCTCACTGAAGACCCAGAAGCTGGAAGGCCCACCGCCATGCTCACAGTGCCTGGATGTGGTGCTTGCTGCCGGGCTGACGTATGCTGGGCCTAACCTAGCTCAAAGCCAAAGCACATGCATCTGGAATTTTTTACATAGTTATTCCCTGTGTTGGCTAATTTAGTAGTACCAAGTAAAATATCTATCTTTAAACTTCTGTCAATTTTAACTCTCATTGCAAGAATTATTTAAATAATACTTTTAATTACTCCAAACTATACTGTAGTAATATCAGGTGATACTATATCATGCTGCAGTTATTTAGATCACTGGAGAAAACAAGACATGGCGAGCATTAGTGCCCTGCCCAAAATCATTTAGAACATCCATTTACAAATGAAACTTTAATTCTAAGACTAGAATTAAAGACTTCTGAATCTCATTACCTGTTGTACTGATAATCTACATTTCTTTATTCCTAAAGAGAGACACGCGGATAATGAAAGGACAGAACACTCAAGAGCTCCAAGAGTTCTAAATCTCCTTTGAAACTGGTTCTTATAATACCCAGAGCAAATCATCGACATCAAGTTGCCTAAAGTAACTGGTCAATTACTTCTCTTGGTTCAATCCATCAATCACACATACATAAATGCATATAAGCTTAAAAGCCCTCTACACCAAGTCAGCCCATTCTCAAATTTATAATGTTCTAATCATGTGAAGCAGTGTGGCTAAAAAGTCCATTAGACCAACCAGGGAAAAAAAGAATAATAATGTTGCACTCATGTGTCATCTTTGTTTTTGAAAAATAGCATATTATATAAAGAGTGAAACCTAATATAATTATTTAACTCAAGATTGTTGCAGTGATGAAACATAACAACATTAAAAATATTCTTTTGAAGAAGAAAACCATTATCATTATGTTAAAAAAAATTATCTTTGTGTCTGTAGAATTTAATTTGACAGTTTCAAACCTGAGATTCTTTGATTCTAAGTTTTTCACAGTAACTTGAAAGATGGTTTAGTTGAATTTTAGATTCAGGAACAGAATTATATGCTGTGTTACAACCAATTTTAATTAAGACATTTAATTAATTACCCATACGGTGCTATGGGTAAACCTAAAACAAGAGAAAGAGAGAGAGAAATGGGAGCTGTCCTCAGAGATCTTACAGTCCATAGAATAAAATTGAATATATGATTGGGTACAAAACATAAGTGACACAGAACACAGGTCCTGAAGAAGTACCGAAAAGGGAGGGTCATCAAAGGCTGCAATATACAGGGAGATTTACAGGTAGGAGGGTAAATTTATTTAGTCATTTAACAAACGTGTTTGAAGAATCTATTATAGGACAGGAACTATGGTAGGCACCTAGACCCAATGTTGAAACAGGACAGACATATCCTGGAAGTAGGAGTAAAATTTGGATATTAGGAAAAGAAAGTAAAGGATTCCAAATTAGAAGATATAAATAAATAAAGTAAAGGGCATGGTGAAAGAATGAGTGGAGTGTGTGTATGGGATAGGAGATACCACTACTTCGATAAGACCAGAGTATAGTGGGAAATAAATTGGTTAAGAAAAATAAGGTTAGATTCTTAAAAAGCTTAAATTACCAGACAGAAGAAATGAAAAGAAACATTACTGAGTACCTAGCACATGTCAAGTGCTTTCACATCCATGATCTCATTTAGTTTTCAGAACGATTCCTCCTACTCCCCACCCACAATTGTACAATTTCAAAGAAAAACAAAACAAAGCAAAATCTTGCCTGGTCATGGGGATGTTGGCGTGGAAGGAGCCAAACATGATGCAAGATTTTGAACTTTGGAGAATGTCCCCTTGACAGGGACAGAACGTTAGAGAAGGGAAACTGATGTGGGGAGGGGGCACGTGAGAAATAATGATTTAGTCTGGGGACATTGGGACTTAGACATAATAAGAATATATCCAGGCCAGATCACTTTACTGCCTATGTACTCACATTTCAGCCATTTCAAGTGGTGACACAAAACAAGTAATCTAAGTGTTTCCACTGTTCATTAAAACCCTAACAGGAAACTTTCTATCAATTGCAAATTTTCAGTCTTTCATCTAAAGCTGTCCGGTGTGTCTCTAAGCTTAAAAGCTTTACTGCCCTATTTCTAGAGGGCAGATCACATTTCCACTCACCATTAACAAAAGCTTCATACTTTGTATGCATATAATTAACTAAATAGTTAATTATAAATTTTAGTTCATAAACTTGAATGTGCAAGAAATATAACTTAATTTTTCAATAATGGAATTAATTTGTTTAATTTCTATTTCAAGCTATTATAGGATAAACTTCTCTTTGCTACCCCTCCAGCTCTCTCCCCACTCCCAGTCCAGGGAATGTTTTCTCATTTTGGGAAGAGAGCACAGAAAGTCCTGCAGTTGCCTTGATGTTATATGCCACGTATTCTACATCTATTCTACTGTTGAGGTTGTAAGTCCTTTCTTTTCCCCTTAACAGCCAAGAAAAGACCTTTCTTTCTTCCTACCACATCATTCTTTTTTTCTGAAGAAATGAGCAACTCATTGACTAAACGGGGACAAGGCCACAGGTACAAGGAAACACCCAGAAAAGCCATCAGTTAACATTACCAAATATTTGCCACCGTATTTTCCCACTTGTAATTCGCATTCCTCCCAAATTATTTCTCATCAAAAATTAATAATAAAAATAACATTTATTAAGCACCTTCTTTGTGCTAGGCACTGTGCTGGGCACCTTACATACATAAATTATTCAACTATCCTTCAAGGTTGCTGTTAAGCCCTTTACTTGCATCTACAGGAGATAATTTAGGCTTCTGGAAGGAACATGCTCAGCAATGCTGAGAGTTATTCAGCTTTGTCTGTTTACTTAAAATGCATAAAAATTAAAATAAATAAAAAGCTATTTAAGAAAAGAATGAATAAAAGTCTGGTTTCCCGGTAATTTTAGTTTTATGGAAATTTTGCCATCTTTGCACTTGAAGAAGGAAGTTGATGAGGAGGAGAGAACAGAAGGTTATAAGATACTTACCTTTTCAAGACACTGACACTAAATTATAGACTGTTTTAAATATCTACTATATTACTGTATTAATTTATATAACTAAGTCACTAGTCTATTACCAAACATACAGTAATACATCAAAATGTATTTATTGTTACTACAATATATTAACATCTTCATCATTTACTATAGTCCTTTAGTGCAGTCTCACTTTCTTTTGTATCTCTGTTTAGAGACTTTTATAATATCCAACTCTGGTTTAATTACATGGAAATAATGATTACAAATTATTTCTGTTGAGAGAGGAATGGAATAGCTCCCTTCTATGTGTGCAGCTCTTGCTGTATGGATGTTACAATTATTGTATGACTGAGATGGGTCTCCAGGGGACTGAACCGCTCTCAGTACATAGAGGATTTTGGAGTTCATACAAGATAGATGATAATCATGTCAGGGATTTGGGGAAAAAGAGAACTATGTCCCTTGGAATGGGAGGAACTTAGGTGAGTGACCAAGTTAGAATTTGTACTCTTGCCCTTAGTACCAAAGAGAACCAGGTGTTAAGGAGAATCGCCCCCATGTGGTAGAAAGGAAGATGACACTTATTCCCACCAGAGGGGTGGAAAAGTTCTCATGAAATCTACCAGGAAAAGGAATGAACTGGGATGAGGGAGAAGGCAGTTGAAATATTATAAAGAGAGATCTATCAGTGTATGCTGGACTGTGTCTATGCCTTTTACATATTTTTGTTCTTCCTTGGATTATTAAATTCATTTTGAAAATGCCGGTTGGTTTTAGATGTGGTAAGAGTAACCAAGGAAAGGGATTTCAAGGCAAAGATGGTAACAGCAGGGATTAGAGTGAGAAAAACCCAAAAAGAAAATAAAATTCAGCAGGAGTTTCTTCTTCCAGTACTTACACAATGTAGCTTCTCCATTTTATTTCAAGTAGGGAAGTGCTTTTCTGACACATGCTAATGCTACTTGTCTTTAAAAGATAGGTCTTTGAGAAGGAGGAAAGAGGGAAACTGACATTTATTATTTAGCCACCACGTATTTAACAAAACCTCGAACAGTTTACACTTTAATTCTATCTTATCTTCACATGTACTCTAAAAGGTGGGTATGGTATTGCTATTCCCATTTTATAGAAAACCTAGGCTCAAAGAGGCTGAATAACTTACCAAAGTTCACATGGGTAAATAAGGAAATATGGAATGTTATTTCTAAATATCATTTTTGGTGATGTCCAAAGCTAAGCTCCACAAGTCAAACTAATAAAGGACTTAGAATCATACAGATACACCTATTTTCTTGCCCTTCACTTTACTGTGCTTCACAGATATTGCATTCTGCATAAAATGAAGGTTTGTGGCAATCTGTGTCAAGCAAGTATATCGGCACCATTTTTTTCTACAGCCTGTGCTCACTTTATGTCTCTGTGTCACATTTTAGTAATTCTTGCAATATTTCAAACTTTTTCATTATTATTATACCTCTTACTGTGATCTGTGACCAGCGATCTTTGATATTACTATTGTAATTGTTTTGGGGTACCATGAACTGGACCCATGTAAGAATGTGAAGTTAATCAATAAATATGTGTGTTCTGACTGCTCCACTGACCTGGCTGTTCCCCTCTCATTCTCTCCTTGGGCCTCCCTCTTCCCTGAGACACGACAATATTGAAATCAGACAATTAATGACATCACAATGGCCTCTAAGTGTTCAAATGAAAGGAAGACGCACATATTTCTCACTTTAAATTAAAAGCTAGAAACGAGTAAGCTTACTGAGGAAGGCATGTCAAAATCCAAGGTAGATAAAAAGCTAGGCCTCTTGCACCAAACCATTAGCCAAATTGTGAATGCAAAGAAAAAGTTCTTGAAGGAAATTAAAAGTGCTATTCCAGTGAACATACAAATGGTAAGAAAGTGAAATAGGCCTATTGCTGATATGGAGGAATTTTGAGTGGATAGAAGATCAAATCAGCCATAACATTCCCCTAAGCCAAAGACTAATTCAGAGAAATCTCCTAACTCTCTTCAATTATATAAAGACTAAAAGAGGTGAGGAAGCTGCAGAAGTAAAGTTGGAATCTAGCAAAGATTGATTCATGAGGTCTAAAGAAAGAAGCCATTTCCATAACATGAAAGTACAAGTCGAAACAGTGAGTGCTGATGTAGAAACTGCAGTGAGTTACCTATAAGATCTAGCTAAGATTATTGATGCAGGTGACTACACTAACATACATATTATCAATGTAGAAGGAACAGCCTTATATTAGAAGACACCATTTAAGACTTTCATAGCTAGAGAGGAGAAGTCAATACCTGGCTTCAAAGGGGCTAATGCCAATGGTGGCTTTAAATGGAAGCCAGTGTTTCTTTATCATTCTGAAAATTCTAGGGCTCTTAAGAATTATATTAAATCTATTCTGCTTGTACCCTATAAATGGAACAACGAAGCCTGGATGACAGCACATCTGTTTATAGCATGGTTTACTGAATATTTTAAGTCTACCATTGAGACCTACTTCTGAGAAAAAAAGATTTTCTTCAAAATATTATTGGTCATTGACAATGCACCTGTTCACCCAAGAGCTCTGATGGAGATGTATAAGGAGATTAAGGTTATTTTCATGCCTTCTAACACATATCCATTCTGCACCCATGGATCAAGAAGTAATTTCAACTTTCAAGTCTTATCATTTGAAAATATATTTTGTAAGGCTTTAGCTGCCATAGATAGTGTTTCCTCTGTTGAATGTGGACAAAGTAACTTAAAAACATTCTGGAAAGAATTCATTATTCCAGATGCCATTAAGAAAATCTGTGATTCCTCGGAGGAAGTCAAAATATCAACATTAATAGGAGTTTGAAAGAAGATAAATCCAATCCCATGGTTGACTTTAAGGGGTTCAAGACATCAGTGGAGGAAGTAATTGCAGATGTGGTGGAAATATTAATAGCAAAAGAACTAGAATGAGAAGTGGAGCCTGAAGATGTGATTGAATTGCTCATGATAAAAACTTAATGGATGAGAAGTTGCTTTTTTATGGACGAGCATAGAAAGTGGTTTCTTGAGATGGAACCTGTTCCTGATGAAGATGCTATGAGCAAAGGATTTAGAGTATTATATAAACTTATTTGATAAAGCGTCAGCAGGGCTTGAGAGGATTGACTCCAATTTTGAAAGAAGTTCTACTGTGAGTAAAATGCTGTCAAATAGCATCACATGATGCATAGAAATTGTTTGTGGAAGAAAGAAACAATCGATGGATGTGGCAAACTTCACTGTTCTCTCATTAAAGAAATTGCCACAGGAACCCCAGTCTTCAGCAACCACCACCCTTATCAATCAGCAACCATCAACCCTCCACCAGCAAAAAATTATGACTCACTGAAGGCTCAGATGATTGTTAGTGTTTTTTAGCAATAAAGCATTTTTTATTTAAGGTATGCACATTTTTAGTCATAATGTTATTCCACACTTAATAGGTTACAGTATAATGTAGACATAACTTTTATATGCACTGAGAAACCAAAATAAAATTGTGTGACTCACTTGATTGCAGTTTTCTGGAACTGAACTGGCAATATCTCTGAGGTATGCCTATATATAGTATTGCCCCTCACATTAATTTCTACTTTTATTTTTATTGTTACTTTTTGCATGCTATTTTTCTTTTTATTTTTTGTTCTTCATTTTGCTAGTTTAGTTAAATTTTTTGTGTATTAATTTTCATTTTCCTTACCTCACATAGAAAGTATTTATGTCTGTAGATTATCTCTAAGTACATCTTTGGCTATATCTCATAACTTTTGATGTGTACTGTTCTTCTTTTCTTCATCTTCTAATTCAATATATAAACACATTTCCTCCTAATCTTTGATACAATGAAGGATATGGCATGGGCCCACTAGTAAGACCAGCACATCAGATTAATAATTTTCAAAGGATGAGGAATGAGTAGGTTGGTAAGAGGCTATGTGTAAATTGAAACAGAGTTCCAGTTGTCTCTGATAAGCCACCTCTCTCTCCCACCAACAAAATTGGCTTTCTGTAAATGAAAAATATTTTCATAAAAAGTGTGTAATCACACATTTTAAAAAATCTCTTTTGCATTTGGTCTAAAGACCATGAAAGCCAAAGAAAAAACTAGAAACATACACTATTCCACCACTGAAAAAAATACATATAAATATCTTTTAAATGAAATGTTTTAATTTGTCTTTTTAACTTAAGACTATTAGATCAACATATTTTGTCATCCAGCATTTTCTATATATTTTATATGACTATATGTTAATATTATAGTATCTCAGTAAACCAAAATTCAATTAAGTAATCTATTTTTGTTTTAACATTTAGGCAATTTTTTTGCTTGTACTGCTATGAATAATACTCTTATTACTTTGTTCATTCATAAATCTTTTTGCCCATCTCATTATTTATTTAGAATAAATTCCTAGAATTGAAAATGCCAAGCTGCAATTATGAATACTTTTGAGGCTCTTGATATATGTTTGCAAATTTTCCTCTAGGAAGGTAATACTAATTTATATTCCCATCAGTATTGTGTGAAATTTTCCTTTTTACCATACTACTTTCTAATCAGAGTATTTTTATCATTGTTATTTTTGTTTGTTTGTTTTCTGCATTTTATGGGGGTACAAATGTCAGTCAGAGCTTGAAGCGTGTCCATCTCCCAGATGGTGTGCTTCGCACTCATTATGTTTGCGTATACCCATCCCTTCCTCCCCACCTCCCATCTGCCTGACGCCCAATAAATGTTATTCCTATATGTTCACTTAGGTGTTGATCGATGAAACTAATTTGATGGTGAGTACACGTGGTGTTTATTTTTCCATTCTTGGGATACTTCACTTAGCAGAATGTGTTCCAGCTCTATCCAGGAAAATACAAGAGGTGCTATATCACCATTGTTTCTTATAGCTGAATAGTAGCACTCCATGGTATATATATACCACATTTTATTAATCCACTCATGTATTGATGGGCACTTGGGTTCTTTCCACATCTTTCCAATTGTGAATTGTGTCACTGTAAACATTTGAGTGCAGATGTCTTTTTTATAGAATGTCCTTTGTTCTTTTGAGTAGACGCCCAGTAATGGAATTGCTGAATCAAATGGTAGATCTACTTGTATCTCTTTAAGGTATCTCCATATTGCTTTCCACAGAGGTTACACTAGTTTGCAGTCCCACCAGCAGTATATGAGTGTTCCTATCTCTCCGCATCCACGCCAACATTTATTGTTTTGGGACTTTTTGATAAAGGCCATTCTCACTGGAGATAAGTGATATCTCACTGTGGTTTTGATTTGCATTTCCCTGATGGTTAGAGATGTTGAGCATTTTTTGATGTGTTTTTTGGCCATTATTCTGTCTTCTTTTGAAAAGTTTCTGTTCATGTCCTTTGCCCACTTTTTGATAGGGTTGTTTGATTTTTTGTTGCTGATTTTCCTGAGTTCCAAATAGATTCTAGTTATCAGCCTCATTTTTATTTTTGTTGGTGTTTTAATCCTT